>JANSMC010000059.1:0-134998 GCA_029299015.1 Ophiostoma montium | reverse complement strand
CGTCTACTACATAATAAATACGACGTCGTATTTATTATAAGTAACTCCGAAAATACTATATATATAGTACGATAGTTATTACGACTATATATATTATCGTATTACTAACTTATATAATAATTATTACTAGAACGATAAATTATAGTATAAATTAATTCTCCGTCGTTATAGCGTAGTTTATTCCCCGCGACTAATATACGCTTCTTTATTTACTCGTTATTTTTTTTACCCCTTTTACTATTACTATTACTATTTATATCGCCGTTACTACCGTCGTTACTAAAGTCGTTAAAGCTCGTTTCGCTCGTAACGTCGTCGCCGCTACGGCGGCTATTATTAGTACTTATATCGTCGTCGGGACGACGAGCCTAAACCGTACTCGCGGCTTTAATACGCGATACCTTAGCCGTTAATAACTCGAACGAACTAAATAAACGTTTTAGCGTAGCGAAGTATATACTAAAGCCTTGTTTTACTACGTCGATAAGATTAAGGGTAGCTTCCTTTTAGGCTTTTTATAAGCGTATAACCGCCGAGTTTTTAAGTAGAGTTAACCGCGGCTTCGCGTCGTTTAGCGTCCGACTTAGCGACTACTAGTAGGGTTTTTACTTGTTTATTATATTAGCTAGCGTACTAGTACCGTTTATTTATTTACGGTAACGGGATATAAAACTTACTATTTTAATCTTTACGCCTACTTTAAACTAGTTTATTAGTAATAAAAACGGTAACGGGTAAATATATTATTATAACTTATATTTTTGTACGGCTAATTAATACGAGAGTAGTATACGTACTTTAAGCTTACTCTAACCTATATATAATAGTCGGGCGCGTCGACGCGGTTACCACGCCTGCTTACCGCCGCCTTTAAATACTTCCTTATTTACTATATATAACGTAAGTAGTATTCCGTAACCGGGCGTAGCTTTTTAAAAGGCGGCGGCGTACTAGGCGGAAGCGTAGTTACTACTATAGTAATAATATAAGCGTTAGTCTAAGTCTTAGCCTTAACGCGTCTAGCCTTACCGGCCTAACGCGCTTTCCGTTTACTCCCTACGTAAATAATAGTAGCCTCGTTACTACTACCGGACTACTTTGCGTCGTTTAACGCTATAGTAAAGAAGGATAAAAAAAGAAAGGAAAGAACGAAGAAAAAAAGAAGTAGTTAAGTACGGGTATAGGCGAACTATAAAGGAAATAGAAAAAAAGAAAAAAAGAAAAAAGAAAGGAAAAGGAGATAAAAGGAAAAGGAGATAGAAAGAAAGGAGTAAAAAAAGGAAAAGGGAAAAGAAAAATAAAAGGAAAAAAGGAAAACGAAGGAGGAAAAGAATAAAAAAAGAACAACGCTAAAAAGAATAGTTAAATAACCCAACAAACGTACCGGGTAATACACCGGTCGTTCTTTCTTCGTAAAGAAGTACCGAGTAAGTAAGTAGTTACGCCGCTCCTACTTTTATAATACCGGTCGCTCCTTCCCTAATAACTAACCTTTCTACTATAGATACCTTGCGCTTAAATAACGTAAAAGCATCTAAGGTAAGTACTATATACCCTGGAAAAGACGGGCCTAAAGCCTACTTATATTAATATTTGTATACTCGTTAGTACAGTTACCGCCCTAGTAGGCTACTGCGTATAGAGTTTTCCCCGATGGTAATAGGCTTATTACCCTCGGGTTTTTTACTGTACGACTTAGTATAAACGTCCTTTATACTATCTATAGATAGTCTATAGGAGTATAAATAAATAAATAAAAGTTATCCTTTACTTAAATCGTAATTGTTTTTAACCCGATAACCCGTTTAACTACTACTTTAACTATAGTATACGTTCCCCGAGTACTAATAAATAAGTCGTCGAGACGGCTTATACAAAAGGGGAGAATAATAGGTAACCCGTTTTACGAAGTATTTTTTTTAGCGACTACTTTACGAGATTAAAACGGGTTTGAAGTAAAAAAAAGTATAAACTTACTTTTACTTAGCCTTATAAGTAAAGGAACTATTATAACTTATATTAAACATTACCTAGGCCGATTATACTAAAAAGCCGGTAACCGTAAACGGTTTTTAACCGTTACGTAAAGCTTATCCTAAGATAATACCGGAGCCTCGACTTTTACGAAATTTTCTCGAGACGAGAAATAACCGCGCGCGAAACGCTTATACTTATTTATACAAAGCCTATCTTAAAATAGTACCCGAAGTTTTATTCCTAAAGATTTTTCTTTACGATAAAAAATAACTACGTACGAAACGCCTACCTTTATTTAAGTATACGCCGGGACGTTATTTTAAAAAGGGGGGCTAGTATAAGGGATACTCCTATATAATAAAGTAAGCCTTATACGCTAGTAACTATTAACTTATCTAAGCGTATAGTCGTTAATAGATTAACGATAACTAGGAAAAAAAGCTATCCGCTTAACTAAGTACGCGGCCACCGATAAATTAACGATAACTAGAAAAAAAAACCGTTTACCTTTTAGGCGTACAATCGCCGACGGGTCTACGACGGCTCTATAAAAACTAAGCGTAAAAGATATATAGTACAACTAAGGGCAAAAGCCCTAAGGCTAGCCTTTAGTCGCTAACTTTTATATAAAGTATATTCCTACCGATTATATATAATTAGAGTTCTCTTTAAACGTACGATATAAAAGAGCGCCTCGCCGGCCACTCGTAGTTACCTCGGTAAGTGAAAGTCTTATAACTTTCCGACCCCTGCCTTAGTATCGATATCTTCTTCTTCACTAGTTTATCCCTACGGCCAAGTCATTTTATCCTGCCCTAGTATTCCCTTACATTTAATTACTCCCTTCGCCTATATCGTACTACTAGACGCCCGCGTGTGTTTAAGGGTTAATACCCTCCTCCGGTAGCGTACCTACCGCTTTCACGTCACGTGGCGGGGGTTCCGCGTAGAAGTCCCGTAGAGTCGGTGGAGAGGCACGTGATAAGACGGGCGTACGGCGTAGTCGTACGCTTACCCTAGGCCTTGGCCCATTACAGCCCCGGCCTTAATAATCGACGGAGTAAAAGAATATACTATAAAGTCCGTACAATAATACTATAAGTACGGTTAAGGCTAGTAAGTACTAGTTAAATAAATAAATTACGTAACGTCGATTTAAAAACTATTAGCGAGGCTTATAAAGGCCGCGAGACCCGTATAACAGTATAGTCGAGCTATTATAGGCTAGATTGGGGTTACCAAGGTCGTAGGTTCGAATCCTACCGGGGTCGCCTACGGAAGATCGTACAAATCCTAAAGAAAAACAATTATACCGGTTTAACTAGCCGTCGAATAGTAAGAAAACGGGACCTATCCCGTAATCAAATAAATAGGGCGATAATTTCGAACAGTAATAGAAAACAAACTATAAAAACACTAATAGCCCCGTATAACAGTATAGTCGAGCTATCATAGGCTAGATTAGGTCTACCAAGGTCGTAGGTTCGAATCCTACCGGGGTCGCCTGCGGAAGATCGTACAAATCCTAAAGAAAAATAATTGTACCGGTTTAACTAGCCGTTGAATAGTAAGAAAACGGGACCTATCCCGTAATTAAACGAATAAGGCGACAATTTTCGAACAACAACAGAAACAGACTACAAAAACACCGACAACAACAAAAATCAGACACGAGGGGGGATAGTATTACTACAAGGATTTCAGGGCTTGAGTCGATAACTTTCCGTAAGAGTAGTCCTCGCCCTCCTTATAATAATCTATCCACTATAGAAATAACCCGCGCATTCCAACATTTGTACAACCGACAATCCATAGACACCGCCCAAACTATTATACGGACTTAATAGTAGAGGCAATAGCGAGTAGAGTTTTTCCCTTCTAGGGCTTTTTACTACTTAAGATAAACATAGAAGTACCTTATACTGTTTATAGACGGTCTACAGGCGTATGAATAAATAAATAAATAAAAACACTAATAATAATAAAAATTAGACTACGAGGGAAGGATAGAATTATTATAAGGATTTTAGGGCTTAAGTCGATAACTTTCCGTAGGAGTAGTCCTCGTCCTCCTTATCATAATCTATCTACTATAGAAAATAACCCGCGCTTACTAATATTTGTATAACCGACAATTTATAAACACACCGCCCAAACTATTACACGGACTTAATAGTTAAAGGTAATAGCGAGTAGAGTTTTTCCCTTTCTAGTGCTTTTTACTACTTAAGATAAACATAGAAGTTCTTTATACTGTCTATAGACGGTCTATAGGCGTATAAATAAATAAAATAAAAGCCGCGGCCTTAAAAAAGTACGAGGAAAGGATATACTCCTTTTAATAGTAGGCGTAAAAAGAAAGGGGTAATATAATAGGCTAAAGTTTAAAATAAACGTACGACTACGCCGTACACCCGTTTTATTACGTACTTTTTTACTAACTTTACGGGACTTTTACGCAAATCCTCGTTATATAACGTAAAGACGGTAAGCCCGTCTTATTACGTGCCTTTTTACCGACTTTACGGGACTTTTACGCGGATCCCCCGCTACGTAACGTAAAGGCGGTAGGCACGTTACCGGAAAAAGGTATTAACCCTTAAATATACGCGGGCGTTTAGTAGTACGATACGGGCGAAGGGAGTAATTAGGCACCCGCGTACGTCTAAAGAGCATAGGTATGGTCACGTAAGGCGACGAGAGGAGGGGTTAGAAATGGGCTATATAGGTAGGAGGAAACCCTTTAAGTATGAAACCCTCTTTGTTCCTTTCTTTTTTTAAAATTAGTTATTTCTATACTATATTACGGTTGCTACGTATACTATCGCTACTAGGACCTTTATAAAAATTTCAATTTGATTTAATACTTATATTTACGTTTTAGATTACTATCGTAATGTTTTTTAGTATCCTTACTATAAATAGCTGAAATAGATAAATTTTTTTAGGGAAGGATTATTTTAGTATTTTTTAAAAGCTCGAAAGTGTTTGTATAGATAGCTTCTTTATAGAAAGGTAATGATGTTCTGAAATTGGCATGTGCCAATTAGTCAATTATCTAGCGACCCACTGTACCAGGTACTCCGCGATACGTGTATCTACCTACGGAGCAGATTATATAATACAGATACCCACTTAAAATTCTATCTTCGTCTTGTTTGCAACAAACACTCGTCTCTGACAGCATTACCTCCTACCAATCAATCCAGAACGCACGAGCACTCATCATCAACGACACCGGACACCGCAGGCATCGATCGTACTTATTATGGCATCCCGCGAGCAATACGTTGTCCCAACAACAACGGGCCAGACTGGCGGCTACGCAGCACCTAAGGCCTACGAGTCTGGTACCGAAGGTGCCCAGATGAGCTACCTGTGTGCCGACTGTGGCATCAAGAACACACTTCGCAGAACCGATCCTATTCGCTGCAAAGAATGTGGTGGTCGGGTGCTGTATAAGCAGCGTACGAAGAGGTAAGTCGTGTGCGCCAGGGTTCATGGGATGTTGCATTCGAATCTCGACCGGAACAAGTCCATTGGAAAGCATGAAGCCAGAAATAATGGAGAATTTACGCTGACAACGTCTCCCTTGACAGAATGGTACAGTTTGAGGCTCGATGAGATTCTGCTGTTATCGCCTCACTGATTGGAATTGGTGGTGTCATTTGGCAGCCGGAGAAAGAGTCAACGGCCAGAGGCAGAGATCGAGCCACGAGGTGCTGTCCCAGAGGCTTAATAGTCTCGAGCCGAAGTGGTGTGCAGTGTATCGGTTTCAACAGCCTGCCTAAAAACAACTGGAGAATCACCCTTGTCCGGTGCTTATGGAGGGTGTGTTGGGTTAGCTTTCGCTCCAGTCTTTGATCATACGGTTACTACGTTCACTGCCATTCACGTGTTTGAACTCTCGTTTTTTTTTGTTTTCTTTTGCATTATTGTTGCAGAATCCATTCTATATTCTGGAGCGAGGAGTTGGTCAGGTATATATCGTCTGCGGCAAAACTCTTTATGGTGTCAATTGGGCGCAATATGAAAGCTATGCATTGTATTCTATCGGAAGTGATGCCTGTTGTGCATTCAATAGACATGTGCGGTCACCGTTGCGAGTGCACATATTTTGCGAAGCTTGCACTGTCTGTTACGCGGTCCTTTTGGTCCAGGACCGCTGCTTCATACCGTGACTGCAGCCCTTCACGATCATACTCCTCATCGGGATCATTGTCGTCGTCATCGGCGTCTTCAATGTCGCTTATGTGCTCGTCGTCGTCGGTACTTTCATCGTCGCCGTCAACACCGGCCTGGCTCTGCTTGCCACTGCCCCCAGGGGTCGCCGCATCGTTGCCGGTCGCAACTTTGAGACCAGTCATCATCTTATTCAGCTCTCGTTGCCGTGAGGCTTTCTTTTCCTCATCTCTGTCCCGCCGTCGTTTCTCCAACTCCGGCTGGTAGTCACGGTTGAACTCTTCGGCCTTGTCCTGCACAGCCGCGAAAAACTCGTCGATGCCTTGTCCGGTCATAGAACTGACACCCACGACACTGAGATGGGCGTAGAATTCTTCAAGCATCATACTCATGCTGTTGAGGAGACTGCCCATATAGCCAGTACCGCCCATGCTGTCGCCGCCCTCGTTGCCGCCAAAGGCATTCTTGTCCTCGTCTTCGCGCAACGCAGCTTGAAACGCATCAAAATCTGTCATCCACTCCTTTGCAAAACTGGCATCCTTGATGTCTGTCTTGTTGAACACAAGGATCATGGGCAATTTCGTCTTGTAAAGAATGCTGCATGCGTACAGCATGTTGCTCATGAATGTGCTGGTGCTGGCAGTTCGCGGGGTGTCGATGACGTAGGCGATCACCGTGGGGAAGGATGAGGCCAAGGATTCGAGAAGGATGGTCCCCGACGCAGACCAGACGAAAGCCTCGATTTGGCCAGGGGTGTCGACCAAAATGTGCTTCACAGCCTGCTTGTCTGGCTGTGACGGGTCTGGCGAGGTGCGTTTCTCTAGAAGACCAAGGATCTGGTCCACCTTTGTAGAGAACAGATTCAAGGCTGTCAGGATACCGCCATTAGGGCCCAGATTGTACTGCTTCATGACTTCCTTGTAGTTGACGCTGTCTCGGATGTCGATATTGCTGTCAAAAGGAACATTGAGGACAGCCGGATCAAGGTTGATGACGTAGGGCGGTTCCTTTTGGCCATGTAGATGAGCATTGATGCGCTGCATGAAAGTCGTCTTTCCAGAGCCTGTGGAAAAAGGTCAGTACCGCTGAAATTGTGACTTTTTTCTTGCAAAAGAAAAACTTCTTCGAGGGACCGGGCCCAATTGTTGTCAACTTACCAGCCATACCGACGCACACGACCGCGGTCGGGTTTTTTGAGGTTGGCGTGGACGCCATTGTGCAAGACAGATGGATGCCGATAAAATGTGAAAAAGAATAAGAAAGAAAAGAAAGGTGAACAAAGCTGACGACTCTCGCTAGAGTGGTCGCGATGTTGCCAGGTGCATGACGAGGCTAGAAACGCAGCATATTGTCGGGCTAAAAAATGAATACTCGTACATAACTCTGGCTGGCCCCGCGTCATCATACAGCGATAAGCGCCTTATCGTGATTACGCATGATTACCCGATCATAAGTTCGCAGGCTTGCTTTGAGGCCCCGTCACATAACAAACACGCCAGGCTCCCTTTACCCTTTTTTCTTTTCTTTTTTCTTTTCTTTTCTTCTTTTTCCCCCCCCCAATCATTGAGCTCTGTAGAATCTTTGGAGGGCATATTCAAAAGAGTTAATGAACAGATTGCGTTCGGGCCGGATCCAGCCCCCAGGTAATCTGCTTCAAGGCCTGCGCTCGATACTGTTGAGTAGTTTATCGATTGCCGTACGATAACCCACTCGGCCAGGTATGAGTACTCGTAGCTTCACGCCTCTATAAAATTATGCAATGCCAGTACAAAAAATCCAACATATCACCCCCGCCCGCCAAGTATGCACCGTGGACAATAAGCTCATTGGAGAGGTTGCATAACGATGCTTAAGGTTTGAGCTACAAGTACAACTTCTGGCCTGTGGTGAAGAGACGTCTGGGCCAACAGCATATACATGAACATGTACGAGTACAAGAGACTATGGGACAACGGGCATACACAGACCGTGACGATAAAACAAGAACCGTATGAAACAGAAGTCAGGAGCTGCTGTGCAAAAGCTGTATGCCATCATGAGACTCCCCGTCCAAAGGCTAGCCACGGGCGATTTCGTCTTCCTCGTCTTCCCATTCCCCCGCTTCGTCCATCTGCTCGTTCACCTGTGCCTCTGCGTTGCCAGCTAGCCCCTCGCTGTCATACGCATCGTATCCGTCGCTAGCAGATTCGTCCACGTCCATTTCATCGTCGTTGTCCTCGCTGTTGCCAGCCTTTTTCGCCTTGCCCGAATCGGCTCTTGCCTTCTTCTTCCGCTCGACGTTTTCTTTCTGCTGCTTCGTTCTCGCCTCCTTTTCTTTCCGGCGCTGCTCCCACCTCTCCTTGAGCTCACGGATCTCCTGCTTGGACTTGTGAATGTGCTCGTGCCACATGACCTGGCCTTGGCACAGGCCTTCTTCGACTTTGACAAGTCTGAGCTTCATCCGCGGGCCCAGCTCAACTAGTTTCACGGCCCGCTTCACAACGCCGCTGTCTGCTTCGCCGGCATGGCTACCCTCTTCGTCGTTGTCTGCCTCCTCTGGCGCTACAACTGCGCGGGGTTTGCGGGACTGGACCTTACCAGCAGCGGTATTCAGAACTTCAACCTCTGCATCCGTTTCTGCCTCGCTGCCACTTGTGGCACCATCCGTCACATACCCCTCGCCATCCTCGCCACCGACCATGTAGTCGGCAATGTCCTGTAGCTTGCCGAGGTTGGGCAGGCCGCCTTTTCGCGCTTTCTTGGAGTGCACTAGCTTCTCGGCTGCATTGAGCCTTTTCAATGCCTTTGACATGCCGGTGGCCTTTGTCGTGATAGCATAGTGGCGGAAATCGAGCACAAACGAGTCTGGGTCGTCCTCGGATTGCTCGCGGTTAAGCAAAAGAACTCTCCGCATGGACTTGAGAGCCGCGGCCTGCGGGTTGATCGGCGGGAAGAGCGACTGGAAGATAGTGGTGATGAGGGATTCGAGGTGTTTGGGGACCTTGGCGTTGGAGTCGGCCGCAAGGTTGAAACTATTCATCACAAGCTGCAAGCTGTTAGCCAGAGTTTCTCTTCGTCTTCTTCTTGACCCTACAGGGATTATGCCCAAGGCAGATACCATGCTGTGAAGGGGAATCATACCAAGGGGGGGGTGATGTACTCCTTGCCACCACCTTTAGGGTGTCTCTGCGCACGCTGAACATCTTTGCTGAGAGAGTACTTTTCGACTCGAAAGTGTAGGGTAGGGCCACGCGGAGCGGCGGCAATCCGCAAGTTGACGTTTCCCGACTCGGAGCGGGAGAACAAGAGAAGCTGGGTGACGCCAAGGGGGCCGCACATGGTCACGTAGTCGCGCAGGCGATTGGCTCTTCTCTCTTTCAAACGACTGGCTGTGCCGGGCTCCATAACTTTGCGAACGTCTGCAACCAGCTGGCTAACACTGGATCCGACTTCACCAGCTCCTATGCGGATGACCATACTCTTGGGGTTGCGCGCAGAGCCATTGCCCGTGTTCAAAGGCACCTTGGCCTGGTTCGGGTTTGTTGGCGCGACATGCGTGCGCTTCTTGGTACGACGCTTGGCCATTGTGTTGCTTTCCCGTGTGCAGTGTAGTAAGTAAAGAAGGTTGTCGTCGACTATGGCCGTGCTCTTATAATTCTGGAATATAAACAAGTGTAGACGGAAAGATTGCCGTCAGCGTGGATGCGCCTGACGTTTGTTTGCATTGAGTAGCAGGCGAAGGCCAGAAAAAAAAAAAAACGATAAGTGGCGATAAGCTATTTAACGGGTCTACATGATAAGATACGATACGAGATACGAGATACGAGATACGAGAAAGCATGAGTAAGCATTCGGTTTTGGCAACGATATCGCAAGAAGAATCATTACGTGCCACCTTGATTGTAAAATTAATCTCTTTAACTGACATTTGAGCGCGTCAGCTAGTCATCATTGAATCTGTAGCCGTGTCACTGCACGCAGGTATTAGAAAAATCAGCCTTCCCAAAACTCCCCTTTGACATATACAAACCAATGTGTTGCCGTTCCGGAAAAAAACAAAATATAAAAAAAAGAAATCCATGAAGCCCATGGCTAATATCTCATGCCCAAGTTTCTGAATCATACCAGCGCCTATCCAAACCCCTTATAACCTGTTGTAGAGTGGCCCGCCCCAATATTCTGTTGTACCTTTGTCAGGGATTGAAGCACTGTCGTCACCGCGAAGAGATGAACTGTCGGGTGTGCCCAGTCTAGCCCAGTCGGGCTTCGGCATTGGATGTGGCGTTCGATACAGCCCCCCAGCCAGGCTCGACAACGGCAGTGACCAGGAAGTATTCATTTGTGCACCCGCCCCCCCGTGGCTTCCAACGGCCACCTGTGTTGGAGTTGGTTCAGGCATCCGTGGATACATGAAAAAGGAGAAAACGTCGATACTATCCAGTTCGCAAAGGGAGATGACATGTGTCGACATTGGCTCTGATCCTGACTGTCGCGTGGCTGATGCCAGGGCTTGCAGGTCAAACGCGCTGCGTCGCATACTGGCCAGAGTTGTTTCGCCATGGCGTGCCCTCTGCACCACTCGTGCTAGGATGGCGGCATAGTTGTTGGCGACTTCCCAATGCTGGCCCACATACCTCAGTGTGTCCAAGAACACATCTATGCGGCAGTCAATGGTACTGCCCTCGACCGTTGAGGCATGCACAAGAAGACAGCTCGCAGCCACCCACAGCGAAAAGGCAAAGGGTGGGCCAAGGAGATCAAGGCCATTGGCCTCGCGCAGGTCGCGTGCAATATCGGCAAGGCTGTGTACAGCAGATAAACACCGTTGGATGGCAACCTGGGAGGGCATGAAAAGCGTCGACCGGGCGATCGGGTAGGCCACAGCTGAATGCAGGCGCACAACGGCAGTCACATATGCGCTATGCAGCATGAACCAGTTGGACACTCGGCTGGCGGGATCTGAATGGCACAGAGCGGAAATCTTGCTGAACTCGCTCGGCAAGCCTCGAAGCCAGCCATCGAGAATGGCATCCAAAGCCTGGTAAGTATTACGCCATCGAGCCATGTCGCCAGACGACGTAATGTCCACAGGGGCGCGAAGGAATTCGTAGACACGGCTCAAGATGCGGAGCAGCTCGCAGTGGTACGAGAAACTCCCCATGTGCTCGACCTTGTTGACGATACCGGCGCCCACCCCTGCATCGGTCGTGCAGGCATCGACCGCAGCCACGCCCCCTACAGTCAGACAGGCTACTGACGACCGCGTTTGCACCGGTATGTTTTTAGAAAAAAGGTCGTAGGAGCACGGCAGAAACCGCCGCATCTTGTCGTCTTCAAGCAGAAAATGTGGCGATGCCGCCCCGATCGTGGCATACCGGTCGAGCAGGTACACAACCCAGCATAGTCTCCGGCGGCCCTCATCCTCGATCCACGAGTCGGGCCGGAGTGTTGCTGTAAGCTGGTTCATGGATGCCCCTTGTGGCGCGTCTAGCGTTGAAGGTGACAGATAGACACTCACTTCGTCGCAAAGTCCGAGCTGCTTCACGTTTTGGGCCACCATAGCAAGCATATTCCAGGCACGAGGGCCGTTGGAGGTGCCAAACTCGTCGAGGCTGACAATGACCAGGGCGCGGAGTGCCGGGACAGTGACATGGTCGATGGCATATAGACGAACAACCTGTTTCGAGGAAGAGTGGAAATACTCTCTCGTCTCCGGTGTTAGACGAGGGTCTGTTGAAAAGCGAAGAGTTGTCGTGACAATAGCGTGGAGGAGGACGCGGTCTTCCTCTTCGAGAGATGTTGCCCCAAAAAATGTGCCGAATATAGTCTTGCGATCCAGGATAGGGCACCACGTGTTACAGTGCTTGAAGTACAAATCAACAAGGGTGTACAGCATGTCGTGGGGGGGCAGGTCCGCCTTGAGAGACCGCAAGAATGGATATCTTTGGTAGCCCATGCCAGATGATAGGCTGCGGTCCTCATTGCGAACCCCGAGTCCAGCGTCGTTGCCATTGCTTGTGCTGCTTGTGCTGTTGCTGTTGCCGGTGCTGTTTCCGGTGCTGTTGCCGGTGCTGTTGCCGGTGCTGTTTCTGGTGCTGTTATTGTTGTTGTTTCCGGTGCTGGCGCTATTCTTGATGCCACTGCTCTCGGGACCAATGTCGTTGCTGCTCTGCCATACCATGCTAGCAGACTGCGATCTGGGTGTTTGGTCGCCATCGTGCAGCACTGCAGATGAGGAACGATGGGTGTCGGATGACTCGCTGAAGCCCCCTAGCACACTGCCAGCATCGGTGCGAAAGTTGCTCGCCGGCGACGATATAGCCTGACTGGCAACGGACGGCGATGTCGTGCTTGCGAAGCTGCTGCCGTCGGCAGGACTGCGGCTCGCAGCATGGTCGTGTGCAATGTGTTCTTCCACACGGCGGCCCAACGCGCGAAGCAACTCGTCGATCCTACTGACCTTGGCTTCAAGCTCGGCATTAATCCGGGTGCGGCTGCCGGGCGGCTGCCGCTTAAGATAGACACAAGTTCGGTTGTGACGAGCACACCAAGAGCAAGCAGGCTCCGCTAGAGTTTGTGTGTCAGTGACGTGTACTCGTAGATGCAAGTTGGAAACGATTGCAAGCCGCGCAGACTATGAGAAGGTCGTTGGGTGGCTCTCTGAAAGGAAGGGGCACTACCAAGAAAGGGTCTGGTCTTGCTTCCGTCATGCCCAATCTCATGCCCGAACCAGACCGAGCTCATGACAAGACCCTGCCCTAAGCAGTCGTGTTGTTATTCATGGCGAGCGTATCACAAAATCTCTATACGTACCACGGTCGCACTTGACCTTTCGCGTCTTGCACAGTTCGCATCTGCATCGGATCAAGCGTCAGTCTCGGCAGTACGTGATGGGAGAGGCAACAAATCTCGTGCAGCGTGGGCGGTCATACGAGGTTTTCTGGTCCATCTTCTGGTCCATCCTGGCATCTATTGACTGGGCCAATGTCTGGTCCATGGCCTGGTCCATGGCCAGGTCTGTCGTCTCATCCATCTCGCGGATCCGCTTCTTCGGCGCCGTGATCCCCGAGCTGAACGGGATGTCCCCGTGGGTCGGAGAAAAAACTTCGTCTCCTGCCATTGAGCACAGTCGAAAGGTATGGCGCCTGCCCACGGAAGATAATGGATATGAAAATTGAATAAAGATGGCTACTCCGTATATGCTGTGAGCTCCGTTTGCTGGCCCCAGACCTGTGGTGCCGTGGTGCCGTGGTGTTGAATCGCCTCCCTCCAATGCCCTATGCGTAGCCGCCCTAGGGTTTCCCAGGTGGTGACGGTATCAGGTTCCACACCCAAGTCCCGCTTCTCGTTTCCAGAAGTCTTTACCAACGAGACCGTACGAGAGTACGAGTGCTCATGCTCACTCTACGAGTACTCCGTAAGCACAAATACAAATATGTATTTAATCCGTATTGTCACTTCGCTCTCGTCTTCGGGCCTTTCCTTTGGGCCCTTCTCCTTCTTTCCAGGGCCCCCGGTCTTCCGCCTGATGTCGGTGTGGATCTCTAGAAAGATCATCCTGTTTTCAAAAAATGGACCCCTAAAGATTTCTCGGTCCCCTCGGTCTAAAGGGGCGAGTTACGAGTACTTGGAAAGATTCCACACTAGCAAGGATGAGTATCTGTTAGTGGCCGCCGCAGTGTGTACGAGTACTTTGTTTCATGTGATTCTACTAGTCGCACAGTAGTGCTTATGTCTCGCTTTTCAAGACTGACTATATTATTATCATTCCTTCGAAAACTGTCACCCGACGCAGCAAATACTCGTACTGAGTAAACTTTCCGCTCGCCTTCCCCCCTCTCTCTCTACTCATGTCAGCGAGTCGCAGATAGCTAGGCCACACTAGACATCAGCCTACTATCTTAGTTTTTATTTATTTTTACACCCTTGACGATGTCACAAGAATTCTTGAATCTCTAAAGGACAAGTTTACAAAAAGGACTCGACGTCAAGTCGGATATCCGTTTTGCTTGTCGTAGACTGTGGAGTATCTTACTCGTACTCAGTAGTATCTTACGAGGACGGCCCTTGCAAGCGTAAGGGGCGAAAGTACCGCAGCATGGACATGTGCGCTTCATCGGCCACTCCGTTGCGTAAAAGTACGAGTACTCCGTGTACGAGTATGTGGGAGTAGAAGAGAGAGCATTGAGACGAGAAGACAGTTGACATGGCATATCCTGTTGATTGAGATGGCATTGAGCCTATCTTTGTATTTAGCTGGCCCAGCCCTTGCTCATCTTGACGGCCTTTTCCCACGTTGCAAACCGGGCATCAGCTGCCTCGCTTGTAATCTGGGGCTTGAAGATGGTGCGGCCCTCGGTGTTCACAGCATCGAGGTCGCTCAGGTTGTTCCACACACCCACAGCGATACCCGCGGCAATGGCAGCACCAAGCGCAGTGGTCTCACGCATGGCTGGGCGGTTAACCGGGATGCCGATGATGTCGGATTGAGTCTAGCAAGGGGCTATTAGCTTAATGGACTGGGCAGGAAAGCGGTCTCGCCAACGTACCTGCATCACGAGATCTGCGTTGCACATGCCACCGTCCACGGCGAGCTCGGTGAGTGCTTGGCCACTGTCTTTCTCCATGGCAAGGAGGATGGCCCTTGTCTGGAAGCAAGTGGCCTCAAGGGTAGCCCGGGCAATGTGACCACGCTGGGTGTAGGCTGTGATACCGAAAATGGTGCCACGTGCGTCGTCCATCCAGTAGGGGGCGAACAGGCCACTGAAGGCAGTCACAAAAGTGCATCCGCCGTTGTCTTCCACCGTCTCGGCCAGCGCACTCAGCTTGGCGGACGACTCCATGAAGCCAAAGTTGTCCACCAAGAACTTGACGCTGGAACCAGCAACCGCAATGCTTCCCTCCAGGGCGTACATACGCCGGCCCTTGCCAAAGTCAAAGGCAACGGTTGTGAGCAGGCCATGCGTTGAGATGACGGGCTTCGGACCGACGTTGTACAAGAGGAAGCAGCCCGTGCCGTATGTGTTCTTGGCCAGGCCTGGCGAAAACGCCTTCTGGCCCACGAGAGCGGCAGACTGGTCGCCCAAGCAACCTGTGATGGACACGCCCTTGAGGAGCGTCGACGCCAGCGTGCCGTAGACTGTGGGGTCCGACGAGGGCACAATCTCAGCGAGCTTGATCTTGTCCGTGTCGATGCGGAACCAGTCCAGCAA
Organism: Ophiostoma montium; assembly: GCA_029299015.1. Classification (NCBI taxonomy): domain Eukaryota; kingdom Fungi; phylum Ascomycota; class Sordariomycetes; order Ophiostomatales; family Ophiostomataceae; genus Ophiostoma; species Ophiostoma montium. The sequence continues at coordinate 119,648 of JANSMC010000059.1, read as the reverse complement.
GTGGTGGTCATATGTGAGCGTCTCCAGGTTCATGAACATTGTGCGGGACGCATTGGTCGGGTCGGTCACGTAGACGTTGCGCGACAGCCCTCCATTCAGCTTGAAGGTGAGCCATGTGTCAACCGTGCCGAATGCGAGCACGCCACGCTCGTAGGCGTCCTTGACCGCGTCAACGTTCTCCAGCAGCCAGAGCAGCTTGCTGGCCGACGGGTACGTCGACAGGGGCAGACCGCACAAGCCCATCAGCTCCTTGGAGCCAAGACGGTCCTTGAGCTTTCTGACCAGATCCTGTGCACGCGTATCCGTCCAGACAATGGCGTTGTATAGGGCCTTCCCAGTGGTGGTGTCCCAAACAACAGTGGTCTCGCGCTGGTTGGTGATACCGACAGCCTGGATCTGGTTACGAGAGTGGCCTTGCTTCTCAAACTGCTCGATCGCGCCATCAATGCACTTTTCCACTGAGGTGACGAGCTCCTCGGGGTCATGCTCATGCCAGCTGTATGTATACAATAAGAAAAAAACATGTCAGCCATTTCGTTCTTCTGGCCTGCATGTGCTTCCTGGAGCACGTAGATGGCAGTCCGCTACGGCCACAGACTGCAGGGACAGGAGGAGGTCTAAGACTGTCTTACCCGGGATGAGGATAGATTTGCGAAAACTCGAGCTGGTACGTCGCCACAACGCTGCCTTCGGAGTCGAAAATCAAAAACCGGGAGCTGGTGGTGCCCTGGTCAATGGCACCAACAAACGATGTTTCGCGCACGCCGTTTGAAGTCATCTTGATGGGTATAATGATAAAAGTACTTCACAACACGCTAGCTTGGTATATAGGGGAGGGGGGGAAAGGAAACGCAGATCCGAGTAAGACAGCAACAAGAGAGGCAGCGGGGGTAAAGGGTAGACTGAAGGACAAACAATAAGAGAACAACACAAGAATCAACAACAGAGAAAAAAAAACAGACGGGGAGAGGTATTATAATAACATTTTATCAAGACGGCGAGCCACAAGCAGAACTAGCCGCTTGAGGAAGAGGGGCCGCAGAACTCGGCGCATGCAAGACGCAACGCAACTTTGGGGTAGGGGTCGTGTGCCCCCCCCCTTCTCCCTCTTTCCCTCCTTCCCCTCCCCCCTTCCCCTTCCCCCTCCCTCTTTCCCCTCTTCCTTCGCTGAACCCCTCTGGGGAAGATGATGTGATTTATCCATGACCGTATTGTGGAGAGGTCCACAATCTGTGGAGGGCCGTCACACGTCCCGGGGTCATGGTACTCGTACTACTCGTAAACCCGGGGTGATAGGTTGGTTGTTCGGGGGCTCCAGACCGAGAACGGGGTATTCGGGGTTGACCACCCGCGTCTCCAGACATCCCCAGAGAGATCTATCGAAAGTAGAACCAATAAAGGAAGAACCTGTCCTCCGCATTCTGGCTCACGTGGCTTACTCGTATGCAGCTGCACCTGTATTACCCCTCGTTGCTGCCCCTAGCTCGGTGAGGAGAAGCACCTATGAGTATACTCGTACAAGTACAAAGTACTCGTACAAATACTCGCAGTCGCGCCACACTGCTCACCCGGTCCCCCATTCCCCGTATTCCCCGTGTCCCCGCACAATGGAAGTTCGGGGTGGGAGACCGAGGCTTGGTCCAAGGCGGTATTTTGCGGGCCCTTCAGGAAAAGCAGTAGTTAGGGCATCTCGGTCGACAGAAGGGTTCTTTCTATTGTGCTCGTAAGTCGCCCGCACTAGCCTTTTGACATCTGTTCCGCTTCCACCGCTTCCACCGCTTCCGCGCATTCCATCCACTCTCCACCGCATGGTCACGGCTCCCGCAGGCCCTGCCGCGTCCACACACTTCCTCCAACATTTGCCCCATTGCCCCATTTTCTGCTCGTCGTTTTCCCTCCCCCTTTTCTTCGCTGCCCGCACGCGACTCCCCAGCATACGACGTCCCCGGATATCGTGCAAACCGCACAAGTATATATCGCCAACCTGTTCCCCGTGGGGAGACGTCAATCTTTTCCAGTTTCTCTCTTCATCCTCTCTTGTACTTTTTTTTCTTTCTTCTCTTTTTTTCTTCTTCTTCTCCTCCTTCCTCCTTCTCTTCGCCTCATCCCCTTCACCTCTTCTCCCCCTCCCCTGCGCCCGTCTCGTATATTCTGGTGTTTCTTTTTTTGGGGTTTTTGTTCTTTGGGTTCCCAAGCACCAATGTCCGCTTCCCACTCAGAGGATACTGTGACTGAAGTGCGTACCAAGAACGCTCCCGCTGCCGACGATAACAAAGACGAAATGGGCACCACCGACGCCGTCAACGAGTACGCAGACGCAGAGGAGCAGACGCTTCTCTGGAGCAAGATCCGCTACCACTGCCGCGATGCGTTTTCCGAGTACCTTGGTACTATGACCATGCTGCTCTTTGGCGACGGTGTTGTTGCGCAGGTCGTCTTGAGTGGTGACACCAAGGGCGACTACCAAAGCATTTCTTGGGGCTGGGGGTAAGTTTCTCTCTCTCTCTATACGGCGGCCATCACGCCTGCCAATGCGCTTGACTAACATCATCTTCTCCAGTCTCGGTGTCATGCTGGGTGTGTATGTCAGTGGAAAGTCGGGTGGTCACCTCAACCCGGCCGTGACACTCGCCAACTGCGTCTATCGCGGCCACCCCTGGCGCAAGCTGCCCGTCTACGCTGTAGCACAGATTCTGGGTGCAATGACGGCTGCTGCCATTGTGTACGGCAACTATCGCTCTGCTATTGACATGTTCGAGGGCGGCCCCAACATTCGCACCGTCTCGGGCGACCACGCAACCGCGGGCATTTTTTGCACGTACCCAGCCGCCTTCATGACCCGCACCGGTATGGTCTTCTCCGAGTTCATTGCCAGCACCATTCTGCAGATGGTCATCTTTGCTCTCTCGGATGGCGACAACCTGAACCCTGGTCCGTTGACTCCTCTGTGCCTGTTTTTCCTCATCTTTGGAATCGGTGCCTGTTTTGGCTGGGAGACGGGCTATGCCATCAACCTGGCTCGTGACTTTGGTCCTCGGTTGGTCTCCTATATGATTGGCTATGGCACTGAGGTCTGGTCGGCCGGTGGCTACTACTTCTGGGTAAGTCTTGCTGGACTCTCTCTCTCTCTCTTTCTGTTGGAGAACACTGCTAACAACTGTACAGATCCCCATGGTCATTCCTTTCCTGGGCTGCCTCTTTGGCGGTTTCCTCTACGACACTTTTATCTACACCGGAAACAGCCCCATCAACACGCCGTTCATGGGCCTACAGCGCCTGGTGCATCCGAAAAAGTCGCGCTCTCCCTTCAAGTCCCAGGCATGAGGGTTAATTTGTGTCCTTTTTACAGGCCCTGGAGCGCAGTGTGGAAAAGTTTGAGGATCTGAAGGATGTGTACGAGTACGAGTAGGACTCCAGTGCTTGAGACGACTACGATTTGCGCCGTGTACTTTGCATTTTTGCGGCGTGGGACAATTACCTGGCTAGGGGTCTGCATTGGAGGGATATTTTCATGTTGTTACGCGTCTTTGTCCGATAATATATAGTGAGTTACGAGTATGTCAGCAAAAAGAAGTAGATTTTACGAGTATATTTCGAAGCAGTTGGTGTCTCAGGTAAAATTGCTCTCTACTAAATGCGATTTTCTCTGTGGGGACTGAAAACCACGTACGGCGTATCCGTAGAACTCATACTCCTACGGAGCACGTTAGAAGGGCACATCATCCTCCCATCATCAAAATACGGAGTACGCTAGAAGGCGCGTAATTTCTCCACATGAACAAGTAGGAGTACGAGTACTGAGTACTCTGTACGCTAGTGAGGGCACATGATTCATAAGCCTACTGAGTACTCCATAGGGGGTGCGCGTGCCGGCAAAACCCTCTTCTTTGGTGCTCCGTACTGCGTGCTGCGTACTCCGCCGTGTCCATTTCTCTCGCCACTTCGTTCCGTTCGCGGTGAATCCTATTCGTACGGATACACGACCACTCCGTACTCGTCGTCTTTGTCGCCGCTTTCCGTTTCCACCAGCTCCCTATTGTGAAAAGGGTCGCTCGAGGCCGGAGTATCGCGTGACGAGGCTTTTGTTTGCATCCGTACAGAATCGGTCAGCGAAGCAGCATTGCCCACATATTCGTACGCTTTGATCTCATCCACCCAACCGCTTGTGCTCGTAGTTACTCGTACCTCGCTGATCCTCGCTCATAGAAGGCTTCGTTCTCCGTACTCGCAGCTACAAAGTACGGAGTACTCGTACTGTGCGCAACGTGCTCGTTCTCGTTCCGTTCGCTTTCTGGGTGGAGCCTCTCGTACTCTGTGCTCGTGACTACGAGTACGGAGTACGAGTAATCATCATCCCATGTTGCCACTTCTTGTACTCGTACTCGTACATGGTTCGGTCTGCCAGCCTCTGAAATGGAAAAACAAAGCAGTACGAGTATGACTGCTCCGATATTCCCGTACGGGTATTCATGCACAGATCACGAGAGGCAACTCACAGACAGTCGGGCGGGAAGGGACTGCCTATATCGGCTTTATTCTACTATCCATCGTCGGCAGCCGACCTACTTTACTGAGTACGAGTTCTCGTACTCCGTAGTATGGATACGGAGTAAGCCGCTGCTACTGCCACTGTCGTGCTCGGATACACATAGCCTCAATGCATGTTAGCTATCGTAACAAGTAAAGCGGGATATTCCGTTTTGGGACTTCTGCCGCCCCTTGGCACGAGTACTCGTATGAGTACTCGTATGTACCATCCGGAGCAATAGCTCAAGCCTATTCTCGGCACGCGGATCCGAGACACCGAATCCTAGGTGCTTCGCATTCTCCACTACCGAGATACATCTGTCGGTCTTCCCACCCCGAGCGGCATATCCCGCATAGCCTCGCCATCAGCAATGCCTGCCATCTTCTACTCAGTCTTCGTATTGGTGGCTCGTGTCTTGAATGCCGACATGCGTCAGTGTCTCTGGTCCAATGGATTAACCCCATGCCCCAATTGGTGCGTTTTTGGACATGGAATGCAGTTAGTTACGGGGTAGAACACGGCGACGAAAGCATTATGTCAGGCTTGTAATTCTCCGGCCGCGCGACTCTTCACGATCCGGGTTTTCCGATTCAATAGGCACATGTTTATTTTATTTTTATTTTATTTTTATAATCAGGTTTATCTTGGGCAGGCTGCCTAGTATATCTTTCTTTTTCTCGTCCTCCTACTCTTACACAAAGCAAAAACTCAAAAGAAAAGTTTATAATCTCAAACCAAGCAAACCGTTATTCAAACCGAAAATATATCTCGAATCAAGGACGACATCCACCTCTGCATCTCGGCACAGCTACAGCACCGCATCCCCCAGTCTAACTCGAAACGAAACAGGCTATGGCGTGGCGTCTCCCCAGCACCCGGCGACCACTGCTGCTCTCCGCAGCCGCTGTGGCCGCCGTGGCCACCGGAAGTGGCATCGTCTATGCGACGCGGAAGCCCACGGCCCCGATCATGCCTATTGTTCCTCTGAAGCGCAACAGCTCCGGCAAAATCCAACCGCCTTCGTTTCCCGCAATCAAGTCGCGCAAGGAGCAGCTCGACAATCTGCGCCGGACCAGCACCGACAGCGCAACAGAGTATGATCTCCTCATCATCGGTGGCGGTGCCACTGGCACAGGCATCGCACTTGATGCGGTGACTCGTGGCCTGAAGGTGGCCGTCGTCGAGCGCGATGATTTCGCGGCGGGGACCAGCTCCAAGAGCACCAAGCTTGTTCACGGTGGCGTCCGCTACCTGGAAAAGGCCTTTTGGAATCTGGACTATGGCCAGCTCCAACTTGTCATAGAGGCGCTGCATGAGCGCAAGACGTTCCTCGATATTGCGCCACATCTTGCAAGCGAGCTCCCTGTCCTGCTCCCCTTGCAAAAGTGGTGGCAGATGCCCTACTTCTGGGTTGGCACCAAGGCCTATGACCTCCTTGCAGGCTCACAAGGCCTCCATCCGTCGTACTGGGTCAGCAAATCCAAGGCCACAAAGGACTTCCCTCTGCTGCGCCCCGACCACCTCGTGGGCGGGATCGTGTACTACGACGGCCAGCAGAACGACGCCCGCACAAACGTCTCGCTTGCGCTGACGTCAATGCTGTACGGGGCCACGGTCGTCAACCACGTCGAGGTTGTCAACTTGGAGAAGGATGCGCAAGGAAAGGTCTGCGGAGCACGTGTGCGGGATGTGCTGAATGACTCGTCGCCCGATGCCGACTTTGTCGTGCGTGCCAAGGGTGTCATCAACGCCACTGGTCCGTTTACGGATAGCATCGAACAGATGGACGACCCGGCCCGGCCTGCCATTGTTGCGCCGTCGTCCGGCGCCCACATCATTCTCCCTGGATACATCTGCCCCAACGGCATGGGCTTGCTAGACGCTGCTACTTCCGATGGTCGTGTAGTCTTTGTGCTGCCGTGGGAGGGCCACACTCTCGCGGGTACCACCGACACCCCGTGCAAAATCGAAAAGGAGCCGGCTGCTACCGACGACGAAGTGGACTTTATTCTGAAGGAAGTCAGCAAGCTCGTCTCACCTCCTGGAGGTCTCACGAAAGACGACATTCTTTCCACTTGGTCGGGTATGTTGATTTTTTCCTCCCCTCTTCTCCGTCCCTCCATCTTTTCCTCCCTCCCGCCCTCCTTCCCTCATTCTTTCGTTTTTTTTCTTTTCTTTTCTTTCGTGCCGTGTAGACATTGTACTGACTTTGGGTCAATAGGTATCCGCCCTCTTGTCCGGAACCCCAAGTCCAAGAACACCGAGTCCCTCGTCCGCAGTCATCTCGTCACCGTTTCCCCCTCCGGTCTTCTTACATGCGCCGGTGGTAAATGGACGACCTACCGCCAAATGTCCCAGGATGCTGTGGATGAGGCGATCAAGACCTTCAAGCTCACCCCTCGGCATGTTGCACTCGCAGATGTCGGCAGTGCTCGGGCCTCGGCCACCGAAGCAGCTCCCTTCACGACCGGCGCCTGCTTGACCAAGAACATTGCCCTCATTGGCGCCCACGGCTACTCGCACGATCTTCCGGCACAGCTGAGAGAGGTGCACCCCGCCGTCGACGCCGACATTGCCCAGCACCTGGCCAGCAACTATGGCGACCGCGCTTGGTCTGTGCTGGAGACCCCGGGCTCTTCGCCAACGGCCCGCATCCTGCCCTCATGGCCCATCACCGAGGCTGAAGTCCGGTATGGCGTGCGTTCCGAGTCTGCGTGCACAGCTGTCGATATCATTGCTCGGCGCACGCGTCTGGCATTCCTGGACGTGAATGCCGCTCGTCAAGCCCTGTCGCGGATCATCGACATCATGGCCGATGAGCTCAAGTGGGACGCTGCTACGCGCAAGAGCGAGCTGGCCAACTCTGTGACGTTCCTGAAGAGCATGGGTCTGGATCAGTGCAAGGGGAGAGCCGAGGCAGAGAAGAAGGAGCAGACGACGAAGAATGCCGCGACCAGTGACGTCGTGAGCTGGGGTGTTGGCAAGACATCCGACAAGGTTGCGGGTACTGCATTATAATCCTGTGCGAGTAGTGTATTATAGATATTCCTAAAGGTGTTTCAAGGATAAAAGGTTTATTGGCTTTGGACAAAATTATATTAATTGCATTTGGCATAACTATGCTTACTAACACTAAAACTAAAGGGTGCAATGCGTGAAATAGATCCGTTTTATTGTATCGTACCTGATCGATCTCTGGTCAATGCCGACTTGAACGACTTCTATCCTCTGCATGTTCCAGCGAGCCAATCGCCGGCAGTGTACCGGCACCAAGATCACGGACGGACAACATGTACGAGTATATAACTAACCAAGAGTGTGGATAGATGACATCAATCAAAGCCCTGCTTCCAAGTCGTCCAGCTTTGCTTACTCCTTGTCGTGTCTGGCAACCCGGATGCGACCCTCAACCCTCGGAGCAATCGCCTTGGTCCAGTGCACCTCGAGCTCGCCCTCGGTCAGCGTGTCTCCCAGTCGACTCTGCACGCCGGCCAGACGCAGCCACTTGCGGGACACGCGCCGCATGACCGACATCTGGTGGTCAATGTTTTGCAGGTCTGCAGTGTTGTCGGCTGGTGCCGCATTGTCAATGACCCGCTCGTTGAAGGGGGCTGTGCTGCCTCGACGCTGGCGGATGCGCTCTGCTGTCCAGTCGCTCCATCCCTGCGCAGAGGCCGACGGTGGCGGCGGCGGCGACGGCGGTAATTCGGGAGCCGATGAAGTTGTAGGACTCGGAGACAGATGCGGGTGATGTGCCTCGACATTGGACACGACGTGGTCCCAGTACTGCGCCATTGGAGGACTCTGGTGCGTCCATTGGTCCAGAACCTTGAGCGACATAAAGTACTGACGCAGCAGCATTGAGATGAGGATGCCGCTCTCCTCGTCCACAATCTCCTGGGCAGAGCCGCCCTCGGACTTGGCAAGGAGGCTTGTGAAGCCGTCCTTTCCACGCGCCATGTAGCCTCGCGTGCACAGCACATATTCTTGCTGCAGGTCCACCGGGCTCTTGCCGCCAATCTCCCATTGTGTGATGCGAGAGCCCACCGGCCGGGATGGGTCAAACTCGTACTTGATGTTGGAAACCTGTGGGAACCGACCTGAGTCGTGCAAAGCATCAGCATATAGAATCAGTAGTCACTTCCAATAGAGCATGGGCTTCTCACCCTCGAGCGCTGGGTACAGGGACACGCCATTCTCCAGGGCATCCAGGATGGCTTGGCCGGTGACCTTGAGCACCACCACGGGGTCTTCAAAGGGAAAGCAGTCCGTAATGTCCTTGATACGGACAGGCCCGGGCGGGTAGATCTGGTCACCGCGGATGGTTCCAGACGCCATGACGACACAGTCGGCCTGGTGGTAGAAGCGCATCATGTCGCAGACAAAATTGCCGAGATTGCTCTCCTTTGTCCGGACCGTGGTGAAGCGTGCATCGAGCGGCGCAGCTGTCCATCCGACTGCCTTTTCTAGGCTCTGCTTGAGCTTGGCCGTGAGCTCGTCGACGAGTTCCACCGTTGGCTCGTCTTGCACGACCGACGACACAATGTCGCGGCGACGGATGGAGAAATCCCACCTGGTCCTGCCCGTGCTGTCCGGCCCACCTGGTCGGCGCCAGGCCTCGAGGTAGCTCAGCTGCTTGAAGTCACTGCCCGACCGCAGAACATGTGTGCCTTGGATCAGCTGGTGGGCGTAGTAGTGGTCGTGGCCACCCAGGATGAGATCGGCCTCGCCAGCGAGGTTCTGTGCCAGCTTGACATCGTTGGGCTCGCGTGCGTGGGAGAGGATGATGACAATCTCGGCACCTTTTTCCCGAAGCTGGGGAATCAGCTGCTTGGCCGTCTCCGTAGCAGACTTGTACACGATGTTCGGCGGCAGCGCGTTTACAGTATCGAGCCATTCGCGTTCGCCCAGCCCCAGCAGACCGATCTTGATACCGTTGGACGACGTGATCATGTGTGTCTTCTGAGCTCTTCCAATGGGCACATCGTCGCCGAGGGCGGGGTCAAAGATGTTGGCAACCAGCCACGGAAACGAGCACTTTGCCGCGAGATACTCAAACTGCTGGACGCCAAAGTCGAGGTCATGGTTCCCGATGCACGCACACATGGTGCCGATCTGGTTGAGGATGGGCACCATGTGACTGCCTTTGGTTACCGAGCTTTCGAGGCTTGGATTAAAGGCATCTCCGGAGAAAAGAGTCACGAGCTCCGGTTGGCCCGCAAACTGCTGCGCAGACTGGTACTCGGCAACAACCGTCTGGAAGCGCGCAGCGCCGCCGACAGGCTCCGCAGACGAGGGGTCTAGATGGTAGACATCATTGAAGTGCAAGATGCGCAGATCGGGGGGCGAGTTCATGCTTCGGTCAGGCGTAAAGGTTGCGACCTCTGCACCATCCGGGGAGGGCGAGGCGGAAGTCATAGCTCTGTCTCTCGGGTTCTTTCAAGGGAACAGGTGACGTGCTAGGCTGATCCGGTATCGTAACTCTGTGCTGTCGTTTGCAGGCACAGGTGCGACGAGAACTACCAACCCCGTGTACATACAGAATCACCAGCGAGGTGTGCATAATACGAGTGTCAGCCCGCCATCTCGTTGTGGCTGGACTGCACCGCCACATCCTCGCTTGCCATTCTTAGTAATATGGACTCGTACGACTTTGACGCATGCGCAAGTGAGGCAATACATGCTTTATTTTTATAAAAAAGATAGACACTCTCAAAGCAGGCCACTGATGCCACTAAGGCACGCCTTGACACAAAATCCAGCCAGACATAGGAAATCGAGGCCAACCTACGCAAGATGGCATCCGCGGAGCATACCATCAGGTTTGCACGCCGTGAAGGTGCTTCCAGACTGCATCGTCTACCAGTTATACTACTGGCCTACTAATTCTCCTAGACGTGGTGTACATTTTGCAGCTGGTCCGCGAACTGGCGGACTACGAGCACGAGATTGACAGTGTCGAGGCCACAGAGGAAAAGCTGCTCAAGACGATTGCATTTGCCCCGTCAGAGGGCAGCACCGCAGCCATAGAGAAAACGTCGTCTGACAAGCCAGCCCGCTGCCTCCTCCTCCTCACGCCCGGGGGTGCACCGGCCGGCATGGCCCTCTACTTTTACAACTACAGCACCTGGCGGGCACGCCCGGGCATCTACCTCGAGGATCTCTTTGTGCGGCCTTCCCAGCGAAAGAAGGGCTATGGCCGCAGGCTGTTGGAGGCGCTGGCCAAAGAAGTAGTGGCCATGGGCGGCGGTCGCCTCGAGTGGAGTGTACTCAAGTGGAACGAGCCGAGCATCAAGTTCTACGAGAGCATCGGTGCCACGATGATGAGTGACTGGGTTGGCATGCGTGTAGATGGCAAAGGCTTGATCAAGCTTGCAGAGGGTAGATAGACGCAAGTCCGGCGCAACCCAGGTCACACCGGTATTTCTCTAGATACTGATATACGAGGTAGTAGCATTTTGATGCCCCGTCTAGATGCTCTTGGGAACCCCCGGCCATGCCTCTGCTATGCCGACTGTGCGGCCGACTCGCGTGTCTTTCTTCCTTGACCGCCGGGACCCTTTCCCCCGCCACCGCCTTGTTTCGGTGCTTTCTTGCGGGACCCCTCGAGTAACAGGCCCGTGTTGCCGTCCACACCTTCAAAGAGCTCGTTAAGTGCGGGCCCTGCCGGCGCCAGCTCCATAGGCGCACCGCCCCATGTAATGTTCCACCCGCCATCGGGTGTTTTCTCCATCATAGCAGTCATCTGCCACACAGACGCATACAGCCTCCTCCAGAATCGGGGCGTGTATGTGTGGACGCCAATGGCCGGCCCGCCCGGCAGCAGCAGATCTCTCTGTTCTGGGGTTGCCCCGGAATAGATGCGCAGGCGCCTGGCGTTGGGCCGCTCAATGTCGCGGATAGGCGATATGGCATACTTCTCCCAGTGCCAGATGTCAGCCGAGGAAGGCTCTCCCGCGACGGCCGCCTTTACTGCCGCTCTCGCAGTGCCGGGTGTTCGTCGTGCCGGTGCATTCCACTCGGGACCAGCCAGGCCCAAAGCAAGTTGCTTCAGCAATTCCCACTCACTCCGGGGCAGTGGTGGCAGGATTCGATATGCGCATCTCTTCCACCATGCCATTTCTTTTGTGCGGGCCACCTTGTCATGAAACGGCTTGCCCCAGATATTGGATTTGGGCACAGCACTCGAAGGGTCCAGCCTGGCCGCCGTGACTTTGGGCCAGGGCGAGTTCCGCGGGCTGTGCAGCGACTGGCTCTTCAAAAACACGAGGATTTTCTGCGTATCCCACTGATCCAGCCAGTCGCTGCTAGACGGCGAGTCCTGAAGAGCCTGCTCGAGTACATCCGACGTGGCCGGCTGCTCGCGTTGGCGCATGCTCGTAAAGAGCGCCCGGCGTCTCCAGCCGCATCGGCCAAATGTCAGCAGCATCACACGATACATGCGATCCATGCTGCCCAGGTTCGCAGCCCGGAGGTTGCGGAACTCGTGCCGCGCCGATCGGACCCGCGGCTCGGGCTCCGGGTCATTTCTATGTTTTCGAAACCGGTGGCGGATGCGAGGCGCAATTTGGGCCCGGCATATTGGCGGGAGATAGGAAGCCTCGCGCAAGAGATGCCGGTATACATGTAGCGCACTCCGGGGCTGTGCCGGCCCCATTGGTGATATCATAGTGTGCCTGCGAGACTGCAAAATAGGCTGCCGTCCTACCGTGCAGTTCTCTACTCGTACAGTCGTGTTGGGGCGTGCAGGGAACGTGCAGCAGGTGCAAAGTACGAGTACGAGTACGAGTACGGGGCGTGAATGAGGAGCGGGAGTATCCACAAATGGTCTCGCACTGTAAACACTGTAATCGAGCCCCCAGCTCACACGTAAGTGTACAGTGCGGGCTGGCTCGCTGGGCCACGTGCCCCTCCTTAATGAGGAAGGCGCGTCGTGCGGGTAAGCCGCGCACAGAAAGGACCACACGCGAAATCACGAAAACGACACGTTCGCGCCTCTTTGACTTTAATTGATTTCCACACGACAAGACCTTGCCTTTGTTAAAATTACTCGCTGCTCATGTCCGACCCGCTCAAGCCCGCATGTGCCTGCAGCTGTTTCGTCTGTTCTTAGTTATTCCGTCGCTTGACGCGAGCGCATCTTGCCTCTTACGCCATACGCTTTCTCATCCATCTCCTTGCTCCCTCTGCTCCTCCTTGAATTGACCAGTTGCCGTTTGGCTCACACGGCGACCCTCTCCCCGCCGTGGCTCTCTTTCCCCCTATCTCTTCTGCTCCCTGTCGCCTCCTTTGCTCCTCCTCGCCCACCCGACATCTCTGCACCTTGACTGGCCGCTTCGAACTTGCGCGCCGTGGGACGTCATCGTCCAGATTCGAAGCCTCTACTGCCACCACTCTGGGTGGCCCTTTTCTCCTCTTCTTTTCTCTTCTTCTTTGCGCCGTGCGCCAGACACTCAAAGCCATAGTCCACTGTACCCCATCGCCTGCCCTTATGGCCTCGGCAACGATCACCACATCGATTCACTCCCACCGGGCTTCCTTCTCGGCAGCCGGTAGTTTCCCCTCCTCCCAGTCACAGCCTCAGTCGCAGACCACCCAACAGCAGCAACCATCTGCCGGGAGCTCCTCAGCTGCGGCGCCGCATATCCCGACCAGTGCCTCGTTCGATCCGAACGGCTCCCTCGGTGGCGTTGCCCAAATGCCTTCCGCATCACAGCAATCTCAATCCTCGCAGCAGTCGTATGCTATGAACCACTCGTCACAACAAGGTGGCTCGCTCTCAGCATCGGGATATCGGCCCTTTGCCGACTCATCACAGCCCAAAATGGAGGAGGAGGATCCGATGAAAATCTATTCTGTATGTATAAGCACAGCACACTTGTGTTCCGTTGTCCATTTATTTTCCAATATCTAATACCTCCCCCTCACAGGCTGTCTACTCCAACACCAATGTCTACGAGATGGATGTCAATGGAATAGCAGTCATGCGTCGCCGCCACGATTCATGGCTCAATGCCACCCAGATCCTCAAGGTCGCCGGAGTCGACAAAGGAAAGCGCACAAAGATTCTTGAAAAGGAAATCCAGACGGGCGAGCACGAGAAGATCCAGGGTGGCTATGGCAAATATCAGGGCACTTGGATATGCTTTGCACGCGGCGTGGAAGTGTGCCGTCAGTATGGCGTCGAAGAGATTCTCCGGCCGCTCCTGACCTACGACATGGGCCAAGACGGCGGTGTTGCCGGGCAGGGCAACTTCAACACGCCCACCAAGGAGCAGGCCATGGCAGCGCAGCGAAAACGTCTATACAATGCCAGCAACGAAACCCGGGCCAATGGCGCTTCCGGCACGTTCTTCAAGGGCATCTCTAGCACGGCTTCCAACATGGTTGGCATCATCAGCAAGGCACGTTTCGACTCACCCGGTCCCAGAAACCGCCCCGGTAGTGGGCAGGCGGATCGGAACAGCTTGGCTCGCGCTCCTAGCTTCACACGGCAGCCATCCATGCAAGGCGACGAGCCCCCGAATTCGCAGCAGAGTTACATGTCCGAATACAACCGCGACGATCCCAGCGCATACCTCTCCCAGCCCCCGAGCACCCAACAAACCACCGGCGGCGACAGCGCTGAGCCCCCTCGCAAACGCGCCCGGATGACTGCAACACCTGCCGAGAGCTTCTCCTATACTGGTTCTGCCGATGCTTATGCGAATGCAGCTTGTTTCCCTGGCTCCCCCACCGAGCCGAACGAGTCGTTTATCTACGGCCAGGCCGGCTTGGAGCTTCAGAGCGCGACAGATGGGCAGAACCCGCAGAACCCTTTCCCGCCTCTGCGATTTGAGGTTTCGCCTGAAGCCGAGAACAAGAGGAATTCTCTCATGTCGCTCTTCATGGACGCAGCTGGAATCGACCAGTCCCGGTACGATGTTCTTCGGCGGATGACGCCGGCCGAGCTTGACATGCCCATTGATGCGCAGAGCCACACGGCGTTGCACTGGGCAGCCACCCTCTCGCGGATGCCTCTTCTGCGTGCGCTCATTGCCAGCGGCGCAAACCCGTTTAGAGTGAATGCTGTCGGGGAGACAGCGTTGATGCGTGCATGCCTGGTCACAAACTCCCACGAGCACAACTCGATGCCCGACCTCCTTGATGTGTTGGGCAGCACAATCGAGGTGCGGGATGCCAAGGGCAGGACAGTCCTACACCACATTGCTGTCACAAGCTCAGTCAAGGGCAGGAGTGCCGCGAGTCGGTATTACCTCCAATGCCTCCTCGAATGGGTTGTTCGTCAAGGGAGTGCACCTAGCAGCCAGGCTGTGCCGTCCAACTCAAACGCAAGTCTTGCGTCCTCCGTGCCAACAAAGCTCGGCCTGGCGCGCTTCATGAGCGAGATTGTCAATGCACAGGACAAGGCGGGTGATACAGCACTGAACATTGCAGCCAAGATTGGTAACCGTAGCATCATTTCGCAGCTGCTTGAAGTCTGTGCCGATCCGAACTTGCCCAACCGCCAAGGACTGCGGCCCTTGGACTTTGGCGTGGGTGGCAGTGCGCCAGGCGGTGCTGTGAATGGCGAAGCTCTGGATGGCGAGGCGTCAGGGACGTTTAACAGCAGCCAAAAGAGCCGCGAAAGCAGTGACGAGATTGTCTCTTGTGAGTGCCCTTCTATCCCCCCCTCCCCCCGCCTCCAAAGGCTCAACCCAATTAGTCCCCGCCAAATGTTAACATAAGCAGCAATCACACATCTCTTGACGGAAACGGCCTCAGCCTTCCAAGGTGAAATGAAGGCAAAGCAGCACATTGTTGACTCGCTTCACACATCACTGCGCACGACTTCATCACAGCTAGGCGAGGCCCGGCGTACGCTCGATACCCTCGAGGAGAAAGCAAAAGTGCAGCAGCAAATGCGCCAGAAGGTGATGAACCTCTCGCGGGCCCGGGACGAAGAGCAGTTCCGCGTGATGGAACTGGAGCAAGCTTCGGGGCAGGCACACATCGACCCCAGCAGCGCCACAGGCTGGGACGCTGAGCTCGAGGGTCTCGCATCCGCAAGCAGGCTTGCGTCGGGGGCATCGAATGGCGACGGGGCCCTAGCAGGGGGTTCTTCGTTGCCCCCTGCCACTGCCCTGCGAGCCCGAATCGAGGCCTTGCGTGCTCGGACGGCCGAGACACGGCTGGCCGAGCAGGCGCTCAAGAGTCGCAGCCGGGACATTGAGCTCAAGTTCCGCCGTCTCGTAGCTCTCGCCACAAAGTGCACGGACTCGGATGTCGACAACCACCTCGACAGCCTGATGCGTGCTGTCGAGAGTGAGAAGGGAGACCTCGAGATTGGCCGTGTACGGCGATTCCTGGGTGGCGTGGAAGGTGTTGTACACTAAGAGAGTGCTTTTTGCCTACTGTCTACTGTGTGCTTTTTTGCCCATGTGTTTTCTGGTCCCCGTCTTGTCTTTGCTTTCCATCTTTGCCTGGGTGTCTTGCATGCGGGATGCTTGTGCTTTGTCGCTGTTTGTCCGTGACGTTTGTTTCCATTCTTGTCTGGTCGTCCTCCGGAGTAATTTCTGTATCATACTGCATGTGTACTCTATCCAGGCAGGCTGCATATGTTGTCGTCTTTTTCTTGTCTGTTCTGTATTCTATTTTCACACTGATGTTTGTCTATGCGTTCATGTCACCATTGCCTCCCTCTTCTCATCGACGGTCGAATACTGTTCATACGGCTGATATACGAAAAGCAAAGCCAAAATAGCACCTATTATCACAACACCCTGTTTATGCTTCTTTCTATGCCCTCTTTCTTGTCTGCCTAAGCCACGACGTCGACTATGCTGCAGTGCAGAATTGGCTCAAATACAAACTCCAGAACGAAATTGCCACAAGATATCAGTCGTCTGTGATACGTCATACGAGAAACAACAGGGAAAATCAGTCAAAACTCCAGGCGCCACGCGATATAAATAAAGGCCCCTACACGGCTTCTCACCAGTCAAAAGCACACGAACGCCTCCGTCCCGTGAACGAGAGGCATCTTACACGCCGTCACGCATCCCCTGCTGCGTATAGACCTTCCCACCGCTCCTCGACGCCGCTGACTTGCCGCTTGAGCCGGTCGATTTCTTTATTCAGCTCTTCAACATTGCGGCTCAGCGCACCGACCTCTTCAAACCTCCGCGAGCCATGGGCATTGTCCACCATCTGCTGCACGAGAAAGCGCTGTTCCTCAAGCACAACCAGCCTTTCCCGCAGCTCCTTCTCCTCTGTCTCCAGCAGGGACACCGCAGTGCTCACTTCGCTCTCGGCAACGCTAGCCGAGTCTGTCCCGTCGCCGGCAGACTCGCCATGTCGCAGTGGTGACATGTTGGAGCTGGACCCGTTGAGATTTGCCAACAGCTTCCGGTGTGTTGAGGACGCCGTGGACGACGACGACGAGGCCTGCTGCGATCGCAGCATCCTAGGTACGTGCTTGAGAGGCACCATATTGAAATGCAGAAACGTGGATGCTGCTGCGTAGACGGCCTTCTGCAGCCTCTGCTGGGCAGAGCTGTTTGTTTTGAGATCCCGCATCCGAATCGCTGCGAGGTTGTATTTGGTGAAGCTCTCCATCAGCCGCTTGCGGATCTTGGCCGCCTCTTGGATCTGCGCCCGTGTTGCGGGTGGCTGGCCCGCACCGGACCCATCGGACTGCAGAGCCTGCAGCGAACGCTGGAACAGGGGCATCATCTGTCGTATGCCCCATTCGAACTGGCGCAAGGTCTCGTATGCTTTTTGATCTGCCGGCTTGTGAGAGAGAGCCGTCTCAAAATCGCGCTTTGCAAAAATGGTTGTTTTGCACGCGCGGCACAATCGAATGTCAACATCGGCCTTTTCGTCGCCGGCGGCAGCGAGCGTTTTCTCGTGGCCCGGGGCAGCCGCCGTTGTTGTCGTGGTATTTGCTGCTTTCCGCACAGCAACGCTGAGGCCAACCTCGGTAGAACAGCTGGTGTGCGGATCCGCGCAGACTACCTTGCCACAGATGCGACAGTGATGGCGACGGAACGTCCATGTGCCAAACTCTTGCTGGCAAAAGGGACACCGCGGCACAGATGCATCATCTTCCCAGGCCACAATCGACTGCTCAATGCTTTTGCGCAGGCTCTTTTGACCCGAGAGCGCCGCCACGGGAGACAGCAGGCCGCCATGTCCGCCGCTGCCACCGCCGACTCCAGCTGCCGCGAGCATCTCGGGTGGGGGGTCAGCCAGCATTTGTGTCAGCCGGGTAAGCCGCTTCTCAAGACGAGCAATGTCCAGGTTCTGGCGCTCTATGCGTCGTTTCCTGATGGCAAGAAAGCCGGCTGTGAGGTCGACCTCGGTGCCGTGATGGTCGTTGTAGCCTGGCCGTGATTTGTAACAGGTCTCGCATACACGGGCCCAGTAGCCCCGGACGGGTTCGTAGTTGGCAGAGCGTGACAGCTTCATCTGGTACATGGTGTGTGTTTCGCAAAAGAGCTTGCCGCAGCTCCGGCAGTTGATGCTCCCGTTCAGCGGGCCCAGCCCCTTGGCACAGGTCGGGTCGGTGCACGCATCGTGTCCCGTGGTGCGCTGCCAGTGTTTTCGTGTGATCAGCTCGTCCGTGTCGACAGCGGGTTCCGCATACGGCCTCAGAGGACCGCCTCCATTGCCCGGGCGCACCGATGAGGCATGAGCCGAAAGGGACTCGTTGGATTCAAAGACGTCGAGGCCGCGTAGTTTCTGGTTGATGATGGACAGCGGCTGGAACTTTTTGGCTTTCAGCACCTGCTTGTCAAACCATGTCTTGACTTCGTCTTGCTGTAGCTCGGGAAGCTCTTGGTGTGTATCGTCAATGTGTCTGTTGAGCTGGAGGAGGGTGACCTGTGAACCATCTGTCAGAGCTGTACACTCGTATGCGAAAGCCCAAAACGGGAAATGGGTAACCAGCACGAACCATCTCCTCGTTGCAGATGGGACAGAACAATTGGCCATTGTTGCTTGCTTGAGGGGCTGCCAGGCTGACGTTGGCAGTCAGATCCTGGTCCACGTTGGCCGAGGGGCTTGCCGCAGGGGGCACCGATGCGCCAAGGCCTGCGTGGGAGGAGGCAGCCTGGGACTCCCGCGATGGACTGCTGGCCTCTGACGGCGAGAAGGGACTGGAAGGACTCGGCGACCGTGGATATCGACTGGGCCGTGCATTTTCCTGTGGTGGCGCAAGACCTTTACCGCTCCCCAGAATCCGGCCACCTCCAAGACTCCGTGATGCCATTGGCAGGATGCTGGAGGCGGCGATCCCTGGCCGTCAACGAGGAGTGGCGATTTGAGACTGCCTGCTGTCTTTGTCTGTCGATAATTGTCGAATGAAACCAGCTGTCCCAGGGCTGTCGAATCGGACCGGAGTTGGAGGTGAATCGGACCGGAGCTGGAGTTGAATCGGGACCGGCGACGCCCGGAGACGCCGGGGCGGGAGTATGACTGCAAGGCACTGGTGATATTGGAACTTTGTCGCGGGATCGGTAACTGGGGATCATGGGGTCCGCGATCAATGGCGACAGGCAGAGATGAGCAAGAGCTTAGTTGTGTAGGGCTGGACAGACGAGGGGAAGCCAGCCGTCAGTCACTATGCTCCTACTCCGTAGGCATGCGGTGGAGGAGAATGGATTACATAACAAGTACCTGATACAATGTAACGCCATGAAGGCTACGTATCCTTATCGTTATCAAGCCCCAGTTGCGGCAGCCGCAGGCGAGGTCATTGCATAATCGATACTAAAGCCTAGAAAAAATGTACTCGTACAGGGCGCGACTTACTTATTATTAGTGGTGACAAATAGGGAGGCAGAGCATGCAGCGCCAATCCCAAGGCCCCCCCCCCCGTACGAGTACATGGAATGTGAATACGGCGGTGGACATTTGCTTTTGTTGACGCACCACGGACACAGAAGGAATGGCACACAGGTTCCCCGAAGTACAAGGAGGCGGCAGCTTGCTTATTGCCTGGCAGATCCGGGGGAAAAAGGTGGTTGTCGTCGGCGGCGGTGAGGTACGTTTTACCCGACATTTTGTCCTTTTTTCGCACACGCTTGTCCTTTGCAGAGCTAACGTCCCTCCGTAGGTCGCTGCCGGTCGGATCCTCCATTGCCTCAATGCCGATGCGGCCGTGACCGTCGTCGCGCCCGCGTCGGGTCTCAACCCCGAAGTTGCCTACCGTGTCAGCCAGAAACAGGTCCAACACGTCAACCGTCTCTTTGAGCCGTCCGACCTGGACGGTGCCGACATGGTGCTGACTGCCGTGGATGACCCGGAAGCCTCCACGCGGATATGGAAGCTGTGCAAGGCCCGGCGCATCGCCGTCAACGTGGCCGACGTGCCGCCGGAGTGCGATTTCTACTTTGGCAGCGTGCATCGCGACGGGCCACTGCAGATCATGGTCAGCACCAATGGCAAGGGCCCGCGGCTGGCCAATGCGATCCGCAGACACATTGCCAAGCTGCTCCCGAAGCAGGCCGGCAAGGCCATCAACTCGGTTGGCGAGCTGCGCGTGAAGCTGCGGCGCATGGCCCCCGGGGTTGAGGAGGGCCCGAAGCGGATGGCCTGGTACGTGTTGCCCCCTTGATTGATACGTGGTGCTAATGGCGTACGTGTGCAACCTTGGCTAACACGAGAATCGCCTCTAGGATGACCAAAGTCAGTGACGCGTACAGCTTCGAGGAACTGTGCAGTTTCACCGACGAAGACGTGGACAACCTGCTGCGCTTCTATTCGCAAGGCACCGTGCCGCCTCTCGACATTCTCATGTCTATGCGCGGCAACCCAGACCTTAGCAAGATTGACGTATTTGACGGATCATTTGGCTTTAGCGTTGGAGTCTGACGAGGCTTTCTTGTCTGATGCTCGGACAGCTGCATTGGAAGCAAGAAGCAGCCATGCTCGAGCATCGCCTTGCATGACAGGTTGCTCTGTGGCTGTCGAGCTGGCTGTCGAGCTGGTGCCTCTTTATCTTTCCCGGAGGGCATGCATACACAAACGGACGTGCATCTCTTATCAACCATCTCCTGCTGTATATAATACTGTGGCCTACCAGATCGGCTTCGTGCTAGACTGGCCCTGCACGTCCGAGTACCACCGGGGGCATACACAGGTCTTTTACCTCCTGCTTGTAATCGTGGTTGTATACGCTGCCAGTAATGGCCTTTGAGGACGTAAGCCATGCTGCTCGTCCGCAAGAGGAGAAGGAGAAGTTGCCTCACAATTCAGCTGATTTCCATGCCGCACCTATCTAGTCTCTAGCAGCTGTGAGAGCACGCTCCCAGCCTAGTCTAGGTTCTTACTTGGCTGTTCTGGGCAGTGGCTCGGCGTTGCCTAGGCTTGCCGGATTGTTCCACGTGCGTGTGGCTAGTCTATAGACTGCCCTTCAGTCTCCCTGTGATTTATCGAGTTGTTTTATGATTGTCTGGCCAAGAGTTCTGGGCAAGTTGTCGCGTGCCTTGGCACGGAAAAGCGAGCAAGCGTCCCAACCCGCGTTGATCTTCCCATGTGCTCGAATCGACGAATATAACAGGCTCCTTTCCCTTGTCCGTCTTCACGATGCCAAGGCTGTGAACGTGCCTTCTGCGTCCCGAGCAGAGGATATGGAACGCACCGCAATGGCAGCAGATACCGCTAGGTGAATACTTTTCTTACTTGGGGCCAGACGAGATGGCTTGGGGAAGCTGTATATATATCAGAGGGTCGGTTCGCAGTTTGTCTCGTCTGTCCATGTTGGAAGCCGTCGCCAACTCAAACAACCCTTTCCACTCGACTCCAGCTCCGAGCACCAGAACGCAACATGCTGGACCAGTACACCTACGTCTTTGCCATTGGCACCATGTTTGCCTTGCTCGAGGCATACAACAACGGTGCTAGTACGTCCTGTCTCCCTCCTCCCTCTTCCATTCGTGCCTTGTCCGTCTGACTCCTCGCAGATGATGTTGCCAACGCCTGGGCAACCAGTGTGTCGTCGCGCTCCGTCACATACCGCCAGGCCATGGTTCTCTGCATGGTCTTTGAGATGACCGGAGCCCTGACAGTCGGCGCCCGTACTGCCTCTACCATCAAAAATGGCATCATCCCCATTTCCGCATTCAACGACAATGCCGGTGTTCAGCTGCTTGCTTTTGCGTGTGCTGCCGCCGGTGCTGCCACCTGGGTCATGTGGTGCACCCGGCACTCTGCTCATGTGTCATCTACCTACTCCCTGGTCTCCTCCATTGCCGGTGTTGGTGTCGCCACGGTCGGTGCCAGCAAGGTGCAGTGGGGCTGGAGCGGCGGCAGCGGCCTCGGTGCCATCTTTGCTGGCCTGGCCATGGCGCCTGCCTGCTCTGCCTGCTTCGGCGCCATCCTATTCATGCTGATTAAGCATGTTGTCCACACGCGCTCCGACCCCGTTTCCTGGGCCGTGTGGACATCGCCGTTCTTCTTCCTCATTGCTGGTGTGGTCTGCAGCCTATCGATCGTCTACAAGGGCTCGCCTCGCCTCGGTCTGTCCGAGAAGCCGGCCTGGTACATTGCCAGCGTCTGTCTCGGTGTCGGCTTTGGTCTGTTCTTCCTGGCTGCTCTCTTCTTTGTCCCCTTTGTCCACTGCCGGGTCGTCAAGAAAGACTACAGTCTCAAGCCGTGGCAGATTGTCTACGGCCCGCTGCTGTTCCAGCGCCCTGCCCCTCCCGATGCCGAGCGCGCCCTTGTGCCCAACTACGCCGTCATTCAACACGGCGACGACGACGAGGACCCCAGTGATGCTACTGCTCCGGCCAGTGCTTCTTCCGACAATGGCTATGGTGAGAAGCGTGCCGACCTGAGCGTCGTCACTGGCAGCCACGACAACGTTCCACTTGCTGCCATGGAGATGACCCCCCAGGAGCAGTACAAGGCCCTTCTCAAGCAGGCTGAGCAGCGCCATCACGCAGAGCTCCGCAAGCTGCACGGCCCTCTTGGATGGGCCATGCGCACCCTGCACAACAACCCCATGGGCACGGGCGCTATCTACGAGCTCCATAACATCAAGACGTTCTTCACCCGCTTGCCGGCTATGCTCGTCGTGCCCCTCATCTACGGCGTAAACTACGATATCCACAAGGCACAGGTCGGCATCCTAGGCACCCCCGAGGGACGCCGCATGGAGCGTGTCTACGAGCATGCCCCCAAATATCCCAATGAAGTTGAATACCTGTACTCGTTTGTCCAGGTCATCACTGCCTGCACGGCTTCATTTGCCCACGGTGCCAACGATGTCGGCAACGCCGTTGGCGTGTGGGCTGCCATGTACGCAGCCTGGTCGACCGGCACCGCCGTTGCTGCCAAAGCCGAGGTGCCACTCTGGCAGATTGCTGTCATGGCTCTGACCATTTGCATTGGTTTCATCACCTACGGCTACAATATCATGAAAGGTATGCATGTCCTGTTCTGCGTCGTTTCTGAGGATGCATGCATGCTAACTCGCTACAGTCATGGGCAACAAGATCACCTACCACTCCCCTTCGCGCGGCTCGTCCATGGAGCTGGGTGCTGCCATTACTATTCTCATCTTCTCTCAGTACTCTCTGCCCGTCTCTACCTCCATGTGCATCACCGGTGCTACTGTTGGTGTTGGTCTCTGCAACGGCAGCCTCCGTGCTGTCAACTGGCAGCGTGTTGGTCTGCTGGTCTTTTCCTGGATTATGACAATCCCCATTGCCGGTCTCATCGGCGGATGTCTCATGGGACTGCTTTTGAATGCTCCTCACTTTTGATTTGACTATAGTGGTGGAGGAGCACCAGATCAGTGATGTATGTATGGTGACTGCAAATGATCTTATCCAACCTGCCCCAGGTGTGCTCTCGTGATTTGTCCATATCTTGCAAGTCTTGTCAAAAGCCGTCATTGATAAGTATGCTTTTCTCTTTCTCGCCCGGTCTCTTATACGTCTGCACAGCACCACCTCATAAATAGAGATTTGCCACAAGGATAACATCAAGATGTGTACTCGTACTTGTTGCTACCCTTGGCCCACTGTCCCGGTGCGTCAGGCTGCCTCTTCAAAAACCCGCGTCCAGTCAAACATCCTCCACCGCTTTTTGAAATCGTCCAGGCGCGGGTCGGCTCTCGTCCACCTGCCCTGCCGCTTGATGATGCTGGCGTCCACGTCCAACATGCCACCCACAATCTCGCGGGCAAACAGGTCGCCCTTTGGCCACCGGCCGGCGTCCTCCACAATGTGGCCCAACCCACCGTCTAGAGAGAACCAGGCGTGAAAATAGGGCATCTCCTTTGCAAGGCTCTTCCGGAATGCCATCTTGCCCAGGCCCTCGCGTGCGCGCTTGCCAGTGTCAATGATTTTCCGGTGCTGGCTCCACTCCTCGTCGGCAGACAGAATCGCCTCCCGGAAAAAGGCTGGCGCAGTCTCGCCCAGCTCGTACGGGATAGGCACAGCAACAAGCGCAGCATGCATGCGTCGCTGGGGCGTTGCTGCATTCTCGTAGAAGATGACGTCCCGGCCCTGACTGTGATAGAGGCGAGTCAACGACTTCATAAAGTTGCGAATCTCCTCCCACTCGTCATCGTTGCATTCGAGCAGATTGGTATGGTGGTCAATGGGAACAATGACCGCGCCACCCTCTGCACCCGTAAGCTCGGGTTCGGTAGGGAGCGTGAGATAGACACGCGTCGCCAGAGACACCACGGGCGCCAGCGGCAGATCCAGGGGCGGCTTGCGGTCTTCGTGGTGGCAGAGCGGACAGGACTCCAGGATCTTGTTCATCTTGCTAAACTCGCTGATGGCAATGTTCTTCAGGTTCGCCTCGGACTTGTAAACGTGCTTGGCGAGCCTTTCGGCATTCTCGTCGAGATAGTCCAGGTCGGCCTCGAACTTGCCATCCTTGGCAATGCGCTCGGCAAGTTGTCGGCTCTCGCCACCGGCGATGCCGCGCGTGCGGCGCTCCTCGCGCACCATGTCGTCGATTGTCATGTCGTCGTTGGCCTCGACCAGCCCTCGCTCTTTGCCACGCCTGGTCTCAATTGCCTTGACTTCTCCTCGCGTGCCGGCCAACAGTCGACTGTGCGAAGCATCAAGGACGACAGCATGCTCAGCACTGCTGCTGCCGCCGCCGCCACCGCCCGACGAGAACGCCAGCATGGCGTCGTTGTATTCCTTTTCGAGCTGTGCCACGTCGGGCGCCTTTCGGAGTTTCGCCTTCATGAGCCGGGCCCTCAGGCGGTTGAGGGTCGTCTGGTCCACAGCCGCAACGGTATGCTGTGCCACGGTGGCCTTTGCAGCCTCGGGGTTGCCGTCTTCTTCGTCGCTGGATGTGCCAGAATGTTCTCTTGCTTTTTCTCCTCCTCCAGCCTGCTCCAACCTCTCGCGGTATAGATCTCCTGTGGGCTTCTCCTTGAGAGCATACCCCTTCCCATACAGCCTTTGTCGTTCAATCTCGGAGCGCTCTTCCCGGGCCTCGTCGAATGCTTGTAGGCTACCAAACCGTTCCACAGCCACGTCCTCTACAGACCGGCCGCTCTGTTCGGCAACTGTGTAGACACCCTTGAGCTTCGTCATCCGCCATTGAGAGCCTTCGTCGGCAAACTTGTACGTGGGCGCCGCCAGAGCTTGCCGCCCAAGGTCGTCAAGGGTCTGTCCGTCGTTGAGGTGCTGAAGGGCGTCGCTGTTGAGCTCGCGCTTCGAAATGTGGTGGCGCGGGCCTTCGGCCGGAGGTGGTGTTTTTCCTTTGTTTTGCCGGTGCACATAGTGAATGTCTATACCGGACGGGGCCGTCATCCACGAGTCTCTGACGGGCGGCTTCTCGTCAGCGAGCCCGCTTTCACCCTCCGCCACCCCGTGATCCCGTCCGCTTCGAGTGGGCTTGTCACCATTTGTGCCATTCTTGCTGATGTTCGAGTCGTCTTTGCTGCTTGTGTGTCGTGTGCGTTTGTGAGGGTGGCCAGATTCCTCACCGGAATCCAAGTGTCTGTCACGATCAGACGAGCTCTTGTGGCGGCTGCTGTGTGGTTGTCTTTCGCTGTCTCTCTTGTGGTCTCCGTCCCGGTCTCGTCGGCGTTTGTGATCGCGTTCCCCGTCGCGATCCCGTTCTCGGTCTCGGTCTCGGTCTCGGTCTCGTCCACTGCCGCGATCGCGTTCGTGGCGATGCTCGTGATGGCGGTGCTTTCGATCTTTGTGTTCGCGGTTCAGCCTCTCTTCCTTTTCCCGCGCCAGCTCTTTCTCGAAATCTGCAAGTCCATCCATCTGAATCAGTTGCGCCCACGAGCGGGGGGTGTGTGTCGTATGTGGATGGTCTTGCGAAAGCTGGTTTGGACTGTGGCCAAGGTATCAAGTTGCTACGGCGCGCTATGACGCCAAAATTTGATTATGTAATCGCGTTGTCTATAGTGTGATTAGCAACAAGCTAGCTGTGTGATTTAATTTCACTATGGTGTGTCGCAGTACAAGTACTTGGTACATAGATAGCTACTCGTAGTCCTCGAGTGTTGACAACTGCATCCATCAGGCCTAATCCATCTGCGAGTACTAGATCACGGCGCAGCGCTTTTTCATCATTATTATTCAACAGCAATACTGCTGTGCACACGGCCTACATGATGCCTTCCGAATTTCCGCCAGAGCCACGGCCAAACACCGACGACGACTGTCCGTTCTGCAACATTGCAGCCAGTTTTCCGCCCTTTGATCCCGTGCAGCCCCCAGCGGCATCCGATCCGTTGCTCAGCCCTGAAAGGACGTCTCCCAATGCAAGCACCTTTATTGTGCTGTCAACACCCGTTGTCATGGCGTTTCTAGACATTGCGCCTTTGGCCGAGGGCCATCTTCTCCTCTGTCCGCGAATGCACCGCGACAAGCTGACGTCCCTTGATGATGCCGAGGCGGCCGAGCTCGGGCGGTGGCTGCGTGTTGTATCGCAGGCTCTGATGGGCGCCGTCGGTATCGATGACTGGAACGTGGTGCAGAACAACGGAGCTGCTGCTGCACAGGTCGTTCCACATACGCACTTCCACATCATCCCTCGGCCCGACATACGCCGCCAGGGCCGGTGGAGTGACAAGTTTACCATGTTTGGCCGCGGACAGAGAACAGATCTAGACGAGCACGAGGGCTCCAGTCTCGCCGAACGCGTGCGGGCAAGTCTTGCCACCGTGCTGCGGGCTGCGAAAGATGCAGGGGCAAAGCTATAGTGTCTCTCGTGTCTTGCAACTGAGCTGCAGTGGGCTCTTTTCTTTCTCCTTCCAGTCTTTGGTCTAATATGAGAGGTCTATGGAGATAGAGACGACTACGGCCTGCAAAACGCCCGTCCATGCCGTCGCATTGCTTACTCGTCATCGTCAAAAAACACCCTGTGAGGGAGCCTGGCATCACTGCAGACCTTGAAGCGGGTCGGCAAGGCAGAGATTGCGGCAAAGTCTTCTTCGGTCAGGCCCGGCCCATCCAGGGCAAAGTTGGCCTCGATGCGCTCCTTGGTGACCGACTTGGGCAGCACGCTGGTGCTGTTCTTGATGCCCCACAGCAAAAGAACCTGCTGGGGCGTGCGGTTCCGAGCCTTGGCAATCTTCACAATGGTGCTTTCCGAGCACAGCGCGGACTCGGTGCTGCCAAGCGGCGAATATGCAGAGCAGTGTATGCCCTTGTCTGCGCAGTACTCGAGCAGCTTGGGCGACGGGTTTGCGGGATGCAGCTCGACCTGGTTGACGGCGGGGACGATTGTGCAGCTGGGGTCGGCGAGGAGCTGTTCAAAATAGCGAATGCCCATGTTGCTGACGCCAATGTTGAGCACCTTGCCTGTGGCGGGCAGCTTCTGCATTTCGCGCCAGGTGTCGATATAGTTCCAGCCCTCAATGACCTTGCTCTTGTCGTTGGGGTCGAGGCTGCAGGGCCAGTGCATCAGGTAGAGGTCGACATAGTCGGTGCCGAGATTCTTGAGGCTTGTGTCAATGGCTTCGGCGACGCGCTTGTGCCAGCGGTTATCCAGCTTCGTGGTCAGCCAGATGTCCTTGCGAGGAACACCAGAGTCCTTGATTGCGGCACCGACTTCGCTCTCGTTTCCATAGGCAAAGGCGGTATCAATGTGGCGGTAGCCGTGGGCAAGCGCCCACTTGACGGCGTTGTAGACGTCTTGCGGCTGCGACTGCCACGTGCCGAGGCCGATAGCCGGCATGGCGCTACCGGTGTTGAGAACAAATGTCATTCTTTTGGATGTGAATATAATATTCTGGCTAATTTTTTTGTCTTTTTTTTTTTTTTTGTGGATGTTATCACTCACACGGAGTTTTGAACACTGCTATCCGTCATGGCTGCGACAATGTGGTGGTGCCGGTGGTGGTGAAAAGGAGGAGGGGGGACGGAGGTTGTCTGGATACATATCTAGTCTCGTCGATGGATGGAGGTGGCTGCAGTCCTGCAAATGTGACTTGTGGATTAATACTCGTATACTCGGTAGTGCAAACCCCGAGGATATCATGGGGAGGGAGCCGTGGTATCGGTGCTTATCAATACATTATGGCGCCGAAGAACTGGAGCATCAGCGGCTTGGTCCGCTAGCACGTAAGTCAAGCAATGTGTCGAGCAAAGGTATTTCAAAAGATTGATTTTAAGTAGGCCAAT
The DNA here is from genome assembly GCA_029299015.1 of Ophiostoma montium. Taxonomy (NCBI): domain Eukaryota; kingdom Fungi; phylum Ascomycota; class Sordariomycetes; order Ophiostomatales; family Ophiostomataceae; genus Ophiostoma; species Ophiostoma montium. The sequence goes on along the minus strand of JANSMC010000059.1, from coordinate 91,520 downwards.
GGCAATGATAAAGATATGTACGTGTGCAGCAAAATGCAATATGGAGAATAGACCTGGTCCCACCAGAACGCCGAAAATGCTGGAAAACAAAGCGGTTTTCACGGGACAGAAGAAACAGGTGCGGCGGAAGAGCAGATGAAGGAAGAGGGGGAGGGTATATGAAGCTGAGGGCGGGGGAGGAATACGAGTACTCGTAGTGGCGGCTTGATCAGAACCAATGGCGAGCACGCGGCATGTCAGACGCCGGGCATGGGCGGCTCAAGTCTGACCACGGCAGGCTAATGACGGCCCTGGCTGCCTTTTGGCGGCACCTGGGACTCCGGCTGAGCCTGCGACTGGTATAGCCGAGCAGCCATCTCCAGCTCCTCGAGCGAGTCCCGTCCGCCATATGCGTCCAGCACAGCCATTTGCCGCTGGGTTGCGCGGGCTTCCTCGGCAGCCGCAGACTCGTTCTGCAGCTTTGAGTTCTCGTACTGATAGGTGCCCACGGCGTAAGCAAGGCATGCGACAGCGGCAACGGCAGGTAGTCTGTGTAGAGTAGGAAGAAAAAAAAGTCAGCAATAATGTTCAGCAGAACGTATCCCACAATGGGAACAAGGCAGACTGGTTTGAGGCAGTGACTAACCTCCGCACGGTCGAGCCACGCATGGAAGGCGCAGGGCCGTGGATGAAAGGGAGTATGTTTGGATGGACCTGGGCAGATGTAGCCAGGCGACGGGGAGAAGAGTAGTTGGTGAACGTCATTTTGGTAAGGCGATGGTGAGGATGTTGCAGATGAAGAAGAAGACGAAGACGATGTTGACGACAAAAGACAACGACGAAATATGTCTAGAGTGGAGAATGGAGATTGGAGAGTGGAAACTGGTTGGGCAGTAAGAGATACCGAGTAGAGATGCAGAAAACAGGAGTGGTAGAGGGGTGATTGATGTGTCTGGAGTCTTTTATTCTTTATATGTACGAGTACGTCGCAGACAGGGACGGAAACATAGGCAACGGCAGCTACCGCGAGGAGACCCGAGGCAGTTGCCGACAAGAGACTCTACGCAGTACGACAAATGTGCACTAGCACTGACAGCAGGAGACAGGCAATGGGGGCTTGGCTGTCTCGTGTTTTTTTTTTTCGTGCCATCTTGCAGGTTTCGTGTGCATCATTTGGCCATCCAATCTCATGATTTGGCTGTCCCGTCAATCATGTATTTTCATGTATTTTCATGCACTTGGCCACTGCATCCTGTTGGCGGAGGTCAAGCCCATGGCCTGAGTGGTGCATGGGTCACGCAAGACGCTGCACGTTCTGACGTAAAAGGTCACGGCTAGGGACGCAAGTTGTGGGGTGACAGTTGTTCTCAGTACGAGTACTCGTACTCCGTACTCATATCTTACGGCGTCGGCACGTGATTGTTATGGGGTCATGCGGGAAGTCGCCGCTGCTGTGGCTCGATGTGTGGAGATGATGGGGTGTTTCGCGGGGAAAGCCTTCCCTCGGATATTTAGAACCGGATGTATGTAGGCATGTGATTGGCCAGAGGTCTGAGCAATCATGAGCATATCACTCGACAAGTCGGCTGTTGTAGAGAACCCTGGTCTGATTTAATTAGGTAAGCTGGCTTGAAAAGGTACTTTCTCTACTTCTTACTTCAATCAAGCTGCATCAAACTCAACCGAGGCTGTTGAGCTCTATCAAGTTATTTTGTACGGTTTTGATCGCTACTCGTATGTACTGACTAGATAAACATAGGAACATAGAAAACAACGGCGTCGGTGCTTTTAATTCCTTTCTATTCAGAAGTTGCACGACGACTTCTGCGTTAGTTCTGGCTAGCCCACTTTAGCATCAAGTCGTTATTATTATGGCCTCTATTATGAGTACAATTGAAAAAAATAGTCACTGAAGCCCATCAACAAGTTCTAGGTGCACAAATAAACTAGCTAATAAAACCAACCAAAATACTAGTTTCATCTGAATTTTTTTCTCATAAAATACAACCGAGATCCAGTAAATTCAATATAGACAATTAACAGAAATAAAACCACTACCTGGCACGGATGGATATCAATGATTGCCCAACTTCATATCCTATATACTCAAAACTAATATGCACTATATGTATCCAACATCGCCAAGAGGAGCGGGTTTGAAGCAGCGAGAATGTCGTCAACTAACAAGTAAGTCACCGTAATCGGACAAAACGGCACGACCTGCAGATACACCATGCACGCAAGCTCCGGGCCTTTTATATATCCTCCGCGAGAACGGCATGGCTGCCAAGTTCTATGAGACCGTCCCTCCCTCCTACATGGCCGTCATCTGCTTCGCACGCAAACTTTTGCCCTTCTCATCGGCGTATTACCGACTCACAAACATCGCCAATCAGCTGCATATGCAAGCGAACCGGCACACCGGGATGACTACGCCGGCACTGAAAGAAAAAAAACCCAATAGACATATCAGACTATCTAACAATTTGAGCTACTCCCATGGTCTTGAATATAACCTCGTGGTAGCCTGGACACAAACGTCAGTGTCTTTGTATTCTGACTTGCCCAACAACTTGATACTCAAGTTCTAGACAGGGGAACCTTCGTTTGGGATAACTGTCGTGATCAATGTCCTCGCCAGGAATGCCAGCCAGCCTTTTTCTGCTAGGGAGTTAGCAGTGATCTATCGCCCTCGCTACAGGAATGCTCATCACATACCAGTCGCAGGCTCTGGCACCAGGGTACACCCCTTCTTGCGAGAACTTCTCTTCCACCTCCTTGGCGTCCATCAAGTCAGTTCAACTTCCGTATGTATGAAGTAAGGGGCATTGACTGAGCAGGCGGCAGCTGATAAAAAATCAAGGATTTCATTGTGTCCTCTCACAGTTGATGCACACCACCAGCTTCTTCTGCGTTCACTTATCATGTATATACGACGTTTGAAACTTCCATTTCAAAGTGAAACCCTTGAAGCGTACCGTCCAACGTGGTATCTATGAAGCCATGAAACAATGACATCAAATCTCGAAAATCAAGCTTCGAAGCTAGTCATAAGAAAGGGCACACCTGCCTTCACTTTTTTTTCTTAGTTCGCCCGTGGCCCGCATTCCATCATGTGTGTGCTTCGCCTGCCTTTCATTTAATCAATATCAAGCTATGTATCAAGACAAGGGCGCAAGTCCTGGGACCTGCAGGTACGCGCACAACCGCATGGAATGCGGTTTCAATAGTGGCACTTCCAGTTGCCTCGCTGTCAAAGCCCAGACTCTGCGATGCGCCTTGCTTCAACAATGACCCAATGCCCTGTGATTGCCTCGAGTATTCTCTCCCAGCCTCGTTACCGCAGCATGGGGTCCATTGACCTGGACGTTTTGATACCTGTGCCCTCATAATGTAAAGGAAACCTATATAAATCCAGGTTCTCTTGACATTTCTGTCTCTGTCCAGAAATATCAACTGTCCTCGTTTCTAGCATCGCCTTTCCAGTTTCTCTTCCTTGACGAGTTTAAAACCCCCTCGCATCTCGATATTGCCCTACTTGTCCTCAAATTTGCTCCCAGTTCCTAATTTTTTTTTCTTGGCATATGCACCTGTGGCATCGCTCTATCAAGCTTTATCAGACACTTCCCAGCACCTTCAAAACCCAGCCATCATCTATACCATTTTGGATAAGTTGCTTGCAACATGATGGCATCAGTTGCCACGTCTCCTACCTTAATGGTAGCTGTGGCATCGCTCTTTATTACGACAGCCTTGGCAGGGTATGATCCGTCCAGTACGAGCAACATTGCCATATACTGGGGTCAGAACTCCTATGGTGCTGATACGGGTGTATATGCCCAGCAACGCCTCTCATACTATTGTTCCAGTCCGTTGACCTCCACCTCGCAAAAGCAAGTCGATATCACCCGTCACTAACACCAATATGTAGATACCAACATCGACGTTAGTGATCTGTCCAAGCTGCATACATCCACGGAACCACCCCCACAAAACAGGCCTACAGAGACCTATACTGACAGTCTTTGCCTAGATCATCCCTCTTGCTTTTCTTACGGAACTCAGCACCCCGGACATTAATTTCTCCAGTGCTGGTGACAACTGCACAGTCTTCTCCGGCTCCAATCTGCTGGACTGCCCCCAGTTGGAGTAAGTCGACGCTGAAGGGAGGCAGACAAATATTGGCCCGCCTGCTAACACCTTGGACAGGGCAGACATTCAGACCTGCCAGTCTACATATAACAAGACAATCATGCTTTCCATTGGAGGTGCCACATACGCCGAGGGCGGCTTCAGCTCTGCCTCCGAAGCAAGCACAGCCGCTGATAATGTATGGGCCATGTTCGGCCCTGTCCAGCCGTCTAGCTCCGTCAACCGACCCTTTGGCGAGGCCGTCATCGACGGCTTTGACTTTGATTTTGAGTCTGCCACATCAAATATGGCACCATTTGCCGCGAAGCTTCGCTCAAAGATGGATGCTGCTACCGCCGAAGGCGGCAAGCCATACTATCTGTCGGCTGCACCCCAGTGTCCGTACCCAGACGTGGCTGACAATGATATGCTTGCTGGGGATGTGTCATTCGACTTTATCATGGTCCAGTTCTACAACAACTACTGCGGCCTTCAGTTATATGCGTCGGGCTCAGTAACACAAAACAGCTACAACTTTGACACCTGGAATGACTGGGCCAAGACGACGAGCAAGAACCCCGATGTCCGCATTTTCCTCGGTGTACCTGGAAGTTCCACTGCCGCTGGGTCTGGCTATACCTCTGGCGACTCCTTGACTGCAGGCATCACATACTCAAAGACCTTTTCGAGCTTTGGAGGCCTCATGGTTTGGGACGTGACGCAAGTCTATGCTAACGATGGTTTCCTTGATTTGATCAGCGACAGCCTGCAGTCCGAAGCCTCATCGCCGGGTATCACATCAACTGCCTCAGTAACGAGCACTGAAGCATTGTCGACCGGCAACCCCATTGCCTCTACCTCTACTGTCAAGACAGCCACTCCCCGCAGCAGTACCTCGGAAGATACACCCACCACCACGTCGCTTCATTACACTTTTACATCCGCCCCGTCGGTTTATGCGACTGCAACTTCTAGCCCAAGCTGGATCTACAATAGCTCAGCTCCTACTACATTTTCCACTTCAACAAGAAGTGTGGTCACTGGTGGTCCATGCCGAGCAGCTACGGTGGCATCGTGAATCTCCGAGGACTGCACCAGGCTTCAGAGCCTTTTTGATGCTGTGAACAGTTGTCAACACCACCTATCTAGCATACATGACGATATGAAATTTGCACTGCTTTGTTACTACTTTTTCTTTCTGAACCAGCTTAACCCAGCCGAGAATGTTCATCCTCATTGACAAGCCCCTAGCCTTGATACTGTGCATGGCTATGAATGAGTACCTGTCTGAATGACAATACCACACACGTGACTCGATGATTTCCAGGGTTCCAGGTAACCTCGAAGCGTTATGCAGTCCGAGACCGGTGCGACCTTTTGACCCGCTGCAGCTGGTTCGCCTTTGCTCCTTAAATCGCGATAGAATGTGATATCACGACGTTGCAAAACCATCAACGCTTTGACCTGATGGTATTCTGTTCATGCTCGCCTCTGAAACATGACAAAACGCCAAAGATCAGCATATCTGGGCCGGCTTGAGTGAAGGTCGTCTTGCGATCCAAAGACAATCTTGGCGTGCATGGCAATGGTTGCAGTCGATTCAAAGAGAGCTTCATCCAGCAGCACGCACCGCCAGGTCTTCCAATAACCGGGAAACAGCAGCACGGTGACAGGCCGAGTATGCATCTTGACTAGACCCAGGCACAGCAAAAGCTTTCAAGCGGCTCTCTGCTAGGACAAACCCACCACAGGCAATGCGTACAATCGTGACAGCTGGATGTGTCAAATCAAGAGCCAAGTGATGCTTCATATAGTGCGCCAGGGCATATGAAAAGGGGGTGGTATCTTTGTCAAGCCAGCATGGCTCGTCTGAGACATTGCGCTCATCGTGAAATCCTGACTCGTGTTGCTGACCAACCGCAAGAAAGGCTCGCAAGTCCTCGTTGGGTATGATGATGTCGAGGGTCTTGATACCGAGAGATGCAGAGCTGGGGGGGTTTGCGGCATCAATGGCCTCGGACGAGGAAGCAGCCACGTGGACCTCCTTCTCTGCCAGACCAGAACGCCCACTGGAGTCCTTGAGACAGAAAGACAGCGTCAAGACAGCGTCTTTTGCCAATGGCCCGGCAATGGGGATGGTCGTTTCCCGGGCCCAGAACTCCCAGCTGCGGATGATGTCCATACTTGATAGCCGCATCGGGCTGACGCGACAGTCAAAGGATTCTGATAGGAAGTCGACGACGACTGCCTTGAGAGCCAAAGGCATTCTCAAAAGTAGAAGAGGAAAATGCAGAGTTGATTGGCCTGCCTGCGGACTGTATTTGGCTACCGGCTCCGCCGCCTCAGGCAATGGCAGCAGAACGCACAGGCATAATGCGTGTTCGTACTGTAGTTTTATCTGCAGTGCAGGACGCGAGGCAGCCATTGCGCCTGGGATAGACGCCTCGGTGATGGTGACGGCTTCTAGGATGCCAGCACTTCCTATATCGTTGCGGCCATTGTTGCCGAGGCCGACCTCGACGCCACGCACGACATCACCGACCAGTATATCCCTCAGGCGTTGTTCCAGACCGCGAAGCCAGTCATCAGAGAGTCCATGAGACCCCAAAAACAAAGGTGAAACCCGGTGCAGCGAAAAAGTGGTGTTGAAGATGTCGCATGGTGGGGAGGGATGAGACGAAGTCGCCGCAGAAATATCGCTTCCCTCGGATCCTGAACTTCCACGCACCTGCATTGCTATGCATGTACGTCTTTTATCGAGAACCGAGCTACAGCTTTTTTGTGGCTGAGGATGCCGGGGCTCCGTCTTGTGAGTTAGGTAATCGTGGTGATGTTAGCGTTTGACATCGAGCGGGACGCGACTGGAGAAGACGCGTTACGAGCATAGCCCCATTAAAACACGTGCCGGATACGAGTACGAGATGAGTTCGAGACGAGTACATGTACTTTGTACTCTGCGATACTGCCCCACCCGGATGACAGCTACGAGTACTCGGTACTCCATACTCGCACGCATCAGTCATCCGTCCTATCGTAACGGCCATCAACTCTCTCCACTGCAACCCCGGGTAACATTCTCGCGATGTCCCGTCTCTGCACGCCGACTTGCTTTTTTTCTTGCTAGGAGCCTTGGTGTATCTTTGTTTTTGGTTGCACCGGCTTTCAAGCGCCTTGATTTGACGCCGACACCCCCCTTGCATTGCTGAGACCTCGGTTGTGTTGTTCATCTCTTCTTCTGGCTTAAGGTTTCTGGCTCTCTTCTTTCGCACCCACCACCTCAGCATCACGCATCTTCTCGACCAAAGCCTGTCCGCTGATCTGTCTACTCGCGCCACCACCTCCCTTTTGTGCACTCTGACACTTGCATTGATTACGTCCGATTTTGCTGCGCCCGCACGTTGCTCCGTTGCGTCTCCCGTCCCGTCCCCCGAGACGGATGCAACACCACAATCCGTCGCCCTGACCATGGCCGACAATCCCTCAGCGCCCTCGGCTTCCTGTGATGGCCTTGGACCGCCCCGGGCAAGCAGCCCTGCGCCCTCGCCACGCTCACGTCCTACAAGGCATGCCGGTGACGCCAGTGGCAGCAGCAACGATGTCGACCGCCTCAGCCTTTTCCAAGCCGGCCCCAGCGACGCCCCCAACGAGACCACTTCCTTGCTTCACCGGGCTCTGAGTGACATTGACTGCACGCATGCAGGTCCTTGCAACCACGGCACGTTTTCTCCTCGTCCCACCAGCCCGTCACCAAGTGACCGAAGCTATGGCACCGAGATCGGCTCACCCGGCGACGGCTCTGCACCCATACTCGGCGGGCTCATTGCTTCAGTCGCGGGTGGCCAGGATGGCGGCAACTGGCGGCGCAACTTGGCCAAAAAGGTCCGAAGCAAAAAGATGAGCACCTCGAGCGCTCTTGCGGAGCGGCATGGCTTGTCGGACACCGGCACCATGTACTTGGCTTATTACATTCCCTCGATTGTGTGGATCAGCCAGTACAAGCTGTCCTACCTCAAGGGCGACTTGATTTCTGCCTTGACAATCGCCGGCATCTACCTGCCCATGGCACTCTCCTTGGCCAGCAATCTTGCTCACGTACCCGCCATCAACGGACTCTACTCGTTCGTGTTCAGTCCGTTTATCTACGCCCTGCTGGGTAGCTGTCCGCAGATGGTGGTCGGGCCTGAGGCTGCTGGCTCCCTGCTGGTGGGCACGGTCATCCGCGGTAGCGTTGACTCGGGCCGCGGTGGTGAAGACGACAACGAGCTCCATGCTCGAATCTGTGGTGTCGTTGCTGGCATTGCTGGTGCAACAGCTCTGATAGCCGGCATCGCGCGCCTGGGCTTTCTCGACAGCGTTCTTTCGCGTCCCTTCCTGCGTGGTTTCATCTCTGCCATTGGCTTCGTGATCTTTGTTGACCAGCTTGTCCCCGAGCTTGGGCTGGCAGCACTGGCGTCCGAGACGGCCAGTGTCAACCATGGAAGCACCGTGGACAAGCTGCGTTTCATCGTCAAGAACTTTGACAAGGGCCACAAACTCACCATGCTGGTGGCCTTTGGCAGCTTTACTGTTATCATGGTCTTTAGGTAAATGGGCTCTTCTTTCTAATTGCGCTGTCCTGCCTTGCTGTGTCACTAACCGCCCTCTAGAGAAGCAAAGCGTCGCATGCAGCCCCGTTACCCGAGTGTCGCATACATCCCAGACCGCCTGTTTGTGGTCATTCTGTCGGCCTACCTTGCCTGGCGCCTGGACTGGGAAAAACAGGGCGTGGAGATCCTCGGGTCTGTCCAGGCGGCTTCTGGCCGCCCGTTCAGCTTCCACTGGCCCTTTCAGAGCTCCAGCATGAGACACATTCGCGACTCAATGAGCACATCCTTCCTCATCGCCCTTCTTGGGTTCTTCGAATCCTCTGTCGCAGCCAAGAGTCTCGGTGGCCAGGAGACCTTCCCGGCCATCCAGCTCAGTGCTAACCGCGAGCTTGTTGCCCTAGGCGTGGCCAATTTTGTCGGCAGCTGCTTCATGGCTCTGCCAGCTTTCGGTGGCTACGGCAGAAGCAAGGTCAACAAGCAGACTGGAGGCAAGAGTCCGATGAGCTCCGTGTTCTTGAGCATCTTTGCCCTCATCTCGGTGCTATTCCTGCTCCCCTACTTTCACTACCTTCCTGTGAGTGTGCCCCGACATTGTCTTTATTCATGTTCCACGTTCTTGTCTCCCTGACACGCCAACCTCTCTAGAGACCGGTGCTCTGCTCCATGATCAGCGTCGTGGCTTGGTCGTTGATCGAGGAGGCACCCCATGACATTTCATTCTTTCTCCGCATCCACGCCTGGCCTGAAATTGGTCTTATGCTGGTGATTGTGCTGGCCACAATCTTCTACTCACTCAATCTCGGTATCGCCATCGGCATCGGCCTTTCTCTCCTGCAGGTCATCCGCCATGCCACGCGGCCGCGTATCCAGATTCTCGGCCGAATCCCTGGAACACACCGCTTTGAAAATGCCGAGGACCACCCTGAGCGCCTCGAGTTTGTCGAGGGTTGTCTCATCGTCAAGATTCCCGAGCCGTTGACGTTTGCCAACACGGGCGAGCTTAAGACGCGCTTGCGTCGGCTTGAGCTCTATGGCACGAACAAAGCCCACCCGGCGCTTCCACGTCTCCGCAGAGAGGAGCATAACCGCAATGTCATTTTCGATATCCACGGTGTCACCAGCATGGACGGCTCAGGCACGCAAGTGCTGGAGGAGATTGTGCGCAGCTACCGCGAGAGAGGCGTGCGTGTCTTCTTCAGCCGTGGGCCCGACAAGACGCATGAGGTGTGGCACTTGATGGAGCTGTCGGGCATTGTCGACCTTATTGGGGGCGATGCTCACTATGTGGATGATGTCGAAGAAGCGCTCAAGATGACTGAGGTTGAGGAGGGAAGCGAACTTGGTGTTCGAGAGTCTCTTCGTCCAGAGGCTTAGCGCCCGCTCCGAGCGTATATCATGCAATCTTTGGTTCTTCTTTGGCATTGTCAAAACTGCATTCTGCTTTGGTTTTCTGGGTTTCTGTTGTTTGCGTGTCTTTCTTGAATGTTCGAGCATGATTTCATGATGCGATTTACGCAAGATTTACCATATATCAAAAACTTGGTTGTATTTATGTTAGACCAGCGCAATAATTTTTAGATTATAAAAACGTGGTGCAATCTTATGCCTTGGACCTGGCTCCGAGACACTTTCGACAATAATAAAATGCTTCTTGTCAAGCCGGTGGTGTCTGCCCAAACATGCATCTTGTTCCTCATTTAGCGTTGCAAAATCAGCGCGTGGTCCTCGACGCCCCCCCCCCCCCAATGTCCCGTTCCGCGATCCGGGAGATGACGTATAACATAGGCGACGAAGGACAAATGACGTAGCATAAAATAGCGGAGAGTGAGAAACTAGCGGCCATAGAAAAGTAAATCGGGCGTATTCCCTGTACCGACCAGTAAAAGAGGCTACTTTAGCTAGCTGCCCCCGTTGGATTCCGTCACCCGGATCAGTACATTCATTGCGTCTCACTCTCGGCATATCTGGTGTAGGAACAGAACTCGTCCGAAAAAGGGTCCAAGTCCTCTTCATCGACTGATGCCGTTTCGGCGGCCGTTGCCGAGGACGCCGCCTGCTGGGGAATCTGCTCCATCTGGCGTTCCATGCCAGACTCAATCTTACAGCCTGGCTCATTATCGTCGCCGGGAACTGGTGGCAGCATGCCAACCTCTTCCGCAGCATAGAAAGCCAGATGCTGCGATGGGCCATCCTGCTCCTGCTTCACAGCCGACCTAGCTGAGGAGCCTACGGCATTGGCCTGTCTGCTCACTGGCCGTCTGCTTGTGCTCGCAATTGTTTTTGAGCCAGCCATAGGCTTGTCAGCAACACCGCCGTTGTCTTTGTAAGCGCCGGCGGGCGCTCTCTCTGCGACAGCTGGGCTGAGACGGGTCATTTGCTGAGCGTCACGGTCTTTTCCGTTGATGGCGGCAGCGAGTGAGAGACACCCGATGGGACTGCTGTTGGTCTCTTCTTCTTGCTTCACAATGACTGGCCTAGTCGCGTCCTCGTTGACCGGCCCAGCCTCGGTGTCACCACTGGCAGCCTCCATTTCCACGTTCTGTCTCTTCTTGGGGCGACCCGGTGCTCGCGGGGCAGACTGCGTTGCGGCTCTGGGCCGTTTGGTGCTCGGGGGTCTGGATGACTTGGCGACCTTGGCTGCCGTTTCCCAGCTACCATCGCCGACACTGCCACTGCTTTCACTCTCGACAAAGGTTTTCAGCTTCTTCAAGACAGGCCGAAAGCAGACTCTGGCCGAATCGACCGAGCCGTATCCTGCAATCTGCGTGAATTTGTTCCAGTCGATTTGCTGTGCCCCAGAACATTAGTTAGTAGCTCGAGTGTGATGATAACTGGGGGGGGGGGGGGGCGGGAAGTAGTCAATAGTAGGAGGGTGCTGGTTGCAACTCACAGTGACACCTTCGCTTTTGAGGCTCACAAAGGCAGCGGCAAAGAGGGAAAGCTCGCGCCCATTGAGCCCAGCACGGCTGACTATGCTGGCAGCCATTGTGAACCCTTGGATTGAAGAACCCTTGGATTGAAGAAGGTTGTATTGCGGACACCAACGAGTGGTCAGTTGGCGATCGGACTGTTCAGACTGACGCTGTTGTAGATGCAGCTATGTGGGGATGTCGAAAGAGAGTGCTGCAAGATGAATGTAACAAAGTAGACGAAAATGCGAAGTAAATTGGACGGGAGAAGATATGAAGGATGAGCAGTGGTGTGGAGGAGCAGCTGGTATGAAGAGTGAGAGATGTGAGAGATGGGGGTTGCACTTTAGGTGAGTGAAAATGTGTATTGTACAGGTCAGGATCCGAGTTGTGAATCACGCAGAACTATAGAAGTGGTGATAAAGTGCAAGGGAGGTGAAAACACCGTGAAGAGTATGGTTTTGTGTACTTGTAGCAAAACATACTCGTATGTGAAGACTACATCACCGCGAAATCCAGGCCATTGTGAGCGAGACTGGCAACACGGGTATGACAGTAATTGATCGGATGCCGAACAACTTATTGCTACTAGCTGGGAACGAATTTGATACAGGAGAAAGCTGTTTGTTCAATCGCACAAATGCCCATTCGTTTGCGCCTCCCACACTTTTGTGTGAAAGTCTGCCATCGACTAATACCTTACCGGCGATGAGGAAGGCATATCGCACACCCATCATCTGCCATTGTTTTGTACTGGTTTCAAGCCCAGTCTTGGTAGTAAATATGCATGAACATCATGTCCTTATTAGTTGAAGTTTGGACTATGACTCCTAGATATAGCCACACAGCTTCTCCGAGCTTGCACGTGCGGACCAGACAGGTAATTCAGCTCACATGGTAAATACTATCTCAGAACCCTCCGAAATTCTCCTCGGTACTGGTGACTTTCTTGTCTATAGTTTTAGACATTGTCGGTGTTCTCTGCAAGGTGCTCGGACTGGGTCGCAGATCCATCAAGCTTCCCGTGTGTCTCGTCCTCTTCGGCATTGTCTCTCTTGAGAGTCCTGCCACGCTTCAAGGGAGAGCCATCGCTGCTACCCTTGGCAGTGTTCTTTCGCTTGCCTGCCGATTTGGGCGTTCTGGGAGTTTTCACGGGGGTCTTTGGGGCAGGGGACGAGTCGCCCTTTTCCGAGCCCACATTGTCTCCTGTGGTCGCCGAAGCGCTGGAAGAACCACCGGGAGCAAAGATTCTGGCGCGAGCCTTGCTCTTTGCCTCGTTGAGGCGCTTGCGCGCATTGACGGCGCTGGGGTAGCCAGCGATGACGGCAAATCGATCGATGTCAAGCTATAAAGTCAGTATATAAAGTATGACAATCTGGGAACCCGAGCTCAAAGGCCGAGGCAGGCAAGAAGCAGCAACAATAACGTTTAAGCACTCACATCGGTCGATGAGCTAGAGAGCCATGCGGCGGCGAGGAGCCTGATCTCCTTGTCGCTGAGGCCGGCATCAGCGAGCGGCGTGATGGTTGAGATGGTCGCGTCAGCCATGGTTTGAAAGGTGTTTGAAGATGTTTGAGGTGCAGCTGTTGAAATGTTTTTGGCTTCGGGCGTGTTGTGTCGGAGTGTAAAGTAGCTGAGCGTGATGGTGGTGTGAAGATGGTGCCGAGGAAAAAAGAGAGCAAGTATATATCAAGGAAGATTGCCTCGTGTATGGGAGACGAAAGCTGAGACGTTCCTAATTGGGCCTTAATTTACTGTGCTCTTACTGTCTACGGTCTGGGAGCTCCGAGTTCAGTGTGAAGGTGTTGAATTCATTCTCTTATCACCTTCACATGAGTCCTGAGTTTTTTAACGGGGAGGCCAAGCATATAGGCACCGGCGGACAAGGCTTCATGGTGAGATACTTGCTGTTGGCTGCATATCCTTCCGCTGCTGATGTACGACTGAGAAGTATGGGATGACTGTTGACACGATGCTTTTACTGCATATGTAGAACATTTTTGATGGCCCTTTGATCCGATTTAGCCTGTTGTGAACGGCACTCCTCTGGCAAGCTCAATGCTGCTCCCCTTTTGCTCTTTTTTTTGATCTCTGTCTCTTCCCAAGTCTCTTCCCTATGCGACCCTGCCAGAACCTCCCAGATACTATCATGGCGTAAGAAACATTAACAGCAATACACTTCAGCGCACTTGCAGAAACAACAAGCGCTAGATGGCCTCATCATCGTCATCAGGGATGACCTCGCGTTTGATGCGTTTGGCAGGTTTGGCAGACTTCTGTGGTTTGGCCCGCTTGCGAGAGATACCCTTGGGTGCGTTGGCTGCCGGCTCCGGCTGGGACTCATCGAGCGCATCGCCCGACAGAGCACGGAACTGCTTAATCTTTTTCTTGACATTGTAGAAGACGGTGCTGGCCGTGTGCGCATTTTTGAGGCCAAGGATGATGGCAAGTTTGTCGTAGTGAATCTCACAGGGTCAGCCCATATATATATATATATATATATATTGGAAGAGGCTGCTATGAACAACATGTCATTCATGGCCGAGCTTACCTGTGGCTCCGGGCCTTTGATGGAGAGCCAGGCCGCCATTAGAATCTCTTGCTCGCGCGCCGACAGCGCCGGCGTAAGTGTAGAGACATTGGCATCTGCACCGCTGCCGCCGTTTTCTGCATCGCGAGCCGAGGACATTGTGAAAAGCCCGGCGTATACGCGTAGTTGTTTTCCCGAGTACTCGTATTGTGTTGCTGTAGAGAACGCAGTATCACGACGATGAAAGATGGATGCCAACGAGTGTAGGAGATTGACAGGCTGGAGATAATAACAAACAAGTCTCGGGCGGGCCTGGCTGCAAATCATCAATGGTGAGCATTAACACAAACAGCAAGCACTTGAGCTCAGCGTGAGGTCTGCTTCACTAGGGACTACGAGTATTCCGTTTGCAGACCCCCCTTACACCCCTGCTGTGCTGTCTGGCTGGGGTGCTTTTGCCGTTGTGCTTGTTTACTCGCCAAAGCCCAGTCGTCATGTGACTATCCGCACTGTGTACGTACTCGCATTAATAAGCGGCATGAGTCACACGCCGGCGACGACACCTGATGCACCACGTGCCAGGCACCAACGTAATGCTGACTCAGCCCACACGAAAATTTGCGTGTATGGGAGAGCTCCCCAGTGGTGCTTACCCAGTGTGGTGGACTCTTTGTCTCTCAGAGGAAAAAAATATAGGACGTCCGAAGCTCCCTTCTCTTTCTCTTCCTGCCACACAAAACCAGTATTGTTTTGAGCCTCCATAATAAACTCCCACCACCACCACCACCCCCGCGCAACATTGTCATATCCTGACGATTTATATCTAAATTCATCTGCAAGCCCAGCTCTATTATTCCCAAACTCGACCTGTCAGCCCGCCAGGTCCCGTTATTCGCATCTTTCCCCAGCACAGCACTCTTAGCAACTCTCGTATACCACGCCGCCCCGGATCCTTCAAGATCATCGCAATCCCACGTTGTCAACTTTGCCTGCCCACCTTGTCTGCAGTGCGCCTCCCACTTCACGTCCTTGTTCTCGTCGCGCCCATCTTATCGCATACCAGCCCCCTCTCCGTCTACCTCGCTCCATCTTGATTCGCCGCGCCCCAGGACCGTCCAGCGACAAATCTTCATCTGCCAATCAGTGAAGCTTTTACCGTGTCCTTGTCGCAAGTCACCCACCTTGACGCCCTACCGAAGTGGTCTTTCGTTGATCCATCGCCACTCGCTTTTGGCTCTGCCACCCATCTAGTACCTTGCAATCATGTCGTCAACACCAACGAGCTTTGCTTCTGCAGCAGCCGGCCAGTCCCGAGGGTCGCGGTCCGGCGATGATTGGTTTGTCACCCCTTGATGCTTATTGTTGTGTTTTTCTTATCATTATTGCTCTGTTTTTGGGTCAATTGTTCGTCTTTCGCGTTGCTGGCCGGCCCTGCGGTCGCCACACCCAACTGCTCAGCTGCGGATTTGCTTGTCATCCAGCTAACACATGGCTCTACAGGTCTCGCCGAGACAGCCGCCCGGTCAATGGAACTCTGACTTTCCGTCGCCCTGCTGCCACCTCATCAGCCACAAACCCGCAGTCCCAGTCCGGTTCCGATGCCGCCGCATTGCCCTCGATGGCCCCGACCGAGTCTCAGCCTGCTCAACCAACTCTGCTACCAGCTGACGGGTCCCTTCGCTACAGCCGCAGCGACCTTCTAGAGATCTACAATGGCACCGTGTCTGCTCAAACAGACGTTGCAAGTCTTTTCGTCGCTGGCTGGAATCCGACACAGGCACCTGGTGGCCAGCGGGGCTGGGGCAAAAGTTCAGAGGGCACCATTCCCCAAGATCCTTCGGTCTGCTGGGATGCGACTGGCTCAGTTCGACCAATGGGGATCCAAGAGATGACTGAGCAGGAGAAAGAGGTGCGTGTAGCCCGTGTAGGAAGGATGCTGAGGTCTTTGGTTTACTGGTTAACTAACTTTGTGCTCACAGATGTTTCTCGATGTCAACTCTACGCTCAAGCCCCAGCAGCCTAAGGAAGCTAGCACACCTGGTGCTGTCAACACTGGCAATCCCAATGGCGTTATGAACGGCCGTAAAACATCTGTTTCCCACGGTGCCGGCTTCAACAACAGCAACAGCAACAGCAACAGCAACAACAACAACAACAACAACAGCACCAGCGGCAGCACAAACCCGCTCTCTTCCATCTCGTCGTCGCGACCTGCCCCGCGCCGCAAAGAGACATCTGACAACGGCCCCTTTCTCGGAGGCGCCGGTCTGGCGTCCCCTCTCGGCAATCGTACTCCGAGAGACGAGTCTTCGTGGCTTGGTCGCAAGACGTTTGAGCTCAAGGACCCGCAGCCCTTGACCCAGCAGTCTGAGGACCCGGAAGACGAGCTCGTCTCTGCTTCGTCGCGACCATCCAATTTGGGTCTTCTCACCCGCAACAACATTGCGGGCAATGCTCTTGGCAGTGCCGCCCCGGCGTCTCTCTGGGGCGGCTCCGGCCAGGCAACGGGCCCCCCGACGGCTGGGGCATTTAGTAGTTTTGCACTACCTACGCCCACGAGCGACAAGCGTTTTGGCAATGCGCGTGGCGAAAGCCGCCTTGCCCACCTGATCCCTAAACAGGAGAACGTGGACTCGGCGGCGGCCGGCGCAAATGCCATCGCGCCTGCCAGCTCATCGGCTGCTGCACCTGGTCCAGCTTCTCTCGCCAGTGCCGGTGGCAGTGGCAGTGCGGCTGCCAAAGATTCTTGGAAGCCTCGCCAGCGTACCGACACGGACCCGTTTGGCATGGCTGACGCTGGCCAGCCGGCTCTGGCCCTGGCAACGGGTACCCTCGACACCACCCCGGCCAAGAACACCAGAAGCGATTTCGGCATGTCTGGCTTGAATACTGGCTCCCCACTGCAAGACAATGCCATTGGAAGCCCCGACACAAACCCCTACCGCAGCCCCCCGGAACGCCCTGCCGCTGCCACGATGGACAACGACCAACACACAAATTCTACTCTTGCTTCTATCGGGGCTCTTGGTGGAAGTGGAGGGCCTGATCCGGTAAACCTGCGGGGTTCCATCAGAGGCAGCGGATACCCGGGCAGTGTTTTCGACCCCAATGATCGGAGCCAGACCTCGAGCACTGGCACAAAGGTGTTTCCCGGTCTCGGAAATATCGCTGGCTGGGGCAATCCCATTAACGCGACGACCCCAGACCGGGAGCGCCCCCCGTTTCCGACTGTGTTTGGCGCCTCCCTCTTCAGCCCTGGCGCCGGAGAACTCCCGTCAGCCGGGTTTGGTGGCGTTCCTGGAGGTGGTGTTTTTGGTCTTCCTGGTGGCGGTCCTACGGGCTCGCTTCGCTCTACCACGAGCAAGCTCAATGCTTTCCTTCCAGCCAGCATGCAGGCACAAATGTCGAGCGGCCAGGAGTCGGAGGGCAGTGGCCTGAACGAGTCCATCCCTGATCTCCGCCAGAGTAACCCCCTCGGTGCCATTGGCCGGGAGGCGATTGGCTCCCAAGGGCGTGACGCCGAGTCTCGTTCTGCGCGTGCCATTTTCGATGACCAGTTGGACTCGGGTCTTGGTGGCGTGTTTGCTGATCAGTCATCCCAGCCCGGAATGTCAGCTGCTGCAGCAGCACTGGCGGCCGCGTTTGATGCTCCTCCGCCCCATATTGGCGCTGATGCTGGTCAAGGCCTTCCTCGCACCATGGTCATGCCGGACCGAATGCGCTGGGTATACCTTGATCCGCAGGGCCAAGTGCAGGGTCCCTTTACCGGACTGGAAATGAATGACTGGTACAAGGCCCATTTCTTCACGCCTGATCTGCGCGTGAAGAAGCTGGAAGACACCGAGTTTGAGCCATTGGGGCAGTTGATCCGACGTATCGGTAATTCAAGAGAGCCCTTCTTGGTGCCTCAGATGGGGGTTCCTCACGGTCAGCCTTCGCTCAGTGGGACGTTTGTCCACGGGAACCATGGGGGTGTTGTTCCGCCGCTGGTTGGTGCGTTTCCCAGTTACGGGCGTACCCTCACTGCTGAAGAGCAGAACAACCTCGAGCGCCGAAAGCAGGAGGAGCAGTACCTTATTGCTCGCCAGCGCGAGATGCAGGGCGCGGGCCAGCATCTCCCGCCTTTCACCCCCGGGCGTCCTGGCGCTGTTGGCGTCCCTGCTGGCGCTCTGCACCATCATTCCAGTGCGCACAGTCTGCAGAGCCAACCCAGCTTTGGAAGCCTGACAGCGCCTCTTGCGTCTGCTCCTCCCCATATCCCCGGGCAGATTGGTGCTCCGTCCACTTTCTTCGACCACGCCGGTATGCCGCAAAGCACGCAGCCTCCACTGCAGTCGAGCTCTGAGTTTCTGCGCGACGAGTACAACCTTGACGACCGTGCCATGCCCCCTGCTACCATGCAGCAGTCCGTCCTTGGTGCCGTGGGCAACTTCCCGCCCTCCGGCCAGCAGGCGCATGGCCAGCAACTTCCTAGCCATGGCATGGAGCTGAACTCCGCGCTGAGTCACCTGCCGACTGCCGACCAGCTGCAGCCCGACGCTCAGGGGTTCAGCGAGCGTCTAATAGAGTTCAACATGCTTCGCGAGCAGCACGACGCCAGTGAAGCGGCGGCTGTCTTCTCAGCAGATGCCACATATCTCAACAACAGGCAGCATGCTCAGGCTTTGAACTCCATGGAAGCGCTGGCTGGCAATTATCACCAGCAGCAAGGCGGTACTGATGTCTCTTTTGCTGATGGGGACGGCCCGCACTCACCGCTGGCTGCCATGTCACTGGCCAATCGTGCACAGGCGCAGGAAGAGGCACAGACACAGGCACAGGCACAAGCACAAGCACAAGCACAAGCACAAGCACAGGCGCAGTCACAGCAGGAACAGGCACAGGAGCAGGCACAGGAACAGGCAGCCCATGCCAACAAGCAGCAAACGTCGCAGAAGCCAGAGTCTGATGAAGCACAGCACACTGCGCCACAGCCCACGGTTCAATCCGACCTGCCGATGCCCTTCCCGCCTCCACAGTCCGAGACAACGCTCGCCGCACCCAAAGCTCAGCGCAAGTCGACCCTGCCGGACCAGTTCAACACCGCGAGCTCCCGCCCCGCGACCCCCGACAGTTCCTCTGGGGCTTCGCAGCCTCCTGCTTTGGCGCCGTGGGCTCTTCAACCCGGCACCGAGAGCCACCGAGGACCTAGCTTGAAGGAGATCCAAGAGGCCGAGGCAAAGAAGGCTGCCAAGGACGAGGAACTCGCTGCTGCGTCGCGCCGGATTGCGGCCGAGCAGGAAGCTGCGCTTCAGCGTGAACGCGAAAAGGCTGCTGCTGCGAATGCGCCGGGCCTCCCTACCACCTCTACTTGGGGAAATGGTACCCCGACATCCGCCGCTGCCACTCCCGCGAGCCCCTGGGCCAAGGCGTCTGTCTCCAAGGCCAGCACCTCGACTCCGGTGGCTAGCAGCACTGTCCACAGTGGCTCTGATAAGAAGAAGACGCTGGCTGAAATCCAGCGCGAGGAGGAAGCCAGCAAGCAAAAGACGCGGGACCTCTCCTCGCAGTCGCCTTCCGGTCTGTCGCACGTTGGCAAGCGCTATGCCGACCTTGCAAGCCGGGCACAGCCCCCCACGGCGACTGCGAGCCCCCTCTCGCCGGCGATCGCCCCGCCTCCTGCTGCTGCCGGTTGGGCAACTGTCGGTGCTGGTGGCAAGATTAAGGTGCCCACTGGCCCGCTGGCTATCCGGACCGCTGCTGTCGCGCCGCCATCCATCAAGACCCCCGTGCCAAGTACCGCTCGTTCCATGTCCCGCCAGGTGTCTAGTGCGTCGGGTAGACCTGACGACGGTAGTGCCGCCATGGAAGAGTTCAACAAGTGGCTTCATCGCGAGGTCAGCCGTGGTGTTACAGATGGCATCGATGGTAAGTGTTATTCGTGACCGTGCAAATCGAATTTAAAGCAAGGACAAGTCGCTAACAATGCTACAGTAAATGTCTTTGTGGATGTACTCCGCCAGCTGCCGATGGAGCCGGACCTCATCGCCGAAGCTGTCTACGGGAACTCTACGACGATGGATGGACGCCACTTTGCCGGGGAGTTTATCCGGCGCAAGAAGCTTGCTGAAAAGGGCGTTGTTGAGGCACAGGCCCCCACGACATCCAGCAGCAACAGTGGCTCTGCCGGTGGCTGGAGTGAGGTAGCCAAGAAGGGCGGCAACGCTGCGGCCGCCACGCAGCGGGAAGAAAGCATGCCTCCTGGCTTCAAGGTTGTGCCCGGCCGTAAGAAGGGACGCAAATGAGCTATAAGGCAGTATTAGTATTAGACGGTTTCGGGGAGAACAGCTGTTTTGTATGCCAGCAGATGATAGTATCGTTACCGCATGCTGTACAACGTCGTGCGCATTTCCATAGCTAGCAGTCCGAAATATGGACTGTTTCACAAAGTGGCAGAAATAAAATAAAAATTATCTACCACACCGTTCTGGCACATGAGTATATCTATATATCACTCTGCTGCACAGAAAGGTCATTCTCCAAGGGAACGGCATCCTCGATGATGACGAGCTGAAGTCATGTGACTTTTATGATCTCACTTACACGTTACCCCACTAATATAATCGCCGGTACAAAACAGCAAAAAAAGTTTTAAGCACATCCCACCTTGTTGCGACCCGATTGCGCTTATCGACATACACACGGGCATCGATTTTCGAGAGACAATATCTCTCTTACGGTCTCCTCACTCTATACTTCCCCATAACCGTCACGAATCAGACATGGACGTGCGCGGCTTACTAAGGAAGGGCCGGTATGCACAGGTCCTCGCGCACAGCGACAGCAGACCTGTCCTCGAGGGCTTTATCAACACACTTTTCAACAGCAATGGCAGCAGCAGCAGCAGCATTGCAGTACCAGAGAGCGAGCAGGCGGTTGTCGTGGGCCTGGCTGCCCTGAATGCATTTTTACAGGTCAACGTGACGGGCCCGGTCCTTGCTTCTGCTGGGCAAATCCAGGGACTGTTTGCACAGCTGGAGAAGTCGGCTGGCGCACCAGCCGCTACGAGAAAAGCATACCTGGCGAGTTTGGATGCCGACGGTGTTTCTGTCTACCCACATATTCCACAGATTGAGCTGTTTTGTCTCGCAAGATGGGTGTTCTTGACTTGTCTTTCCAGCAGTCACCCGCAGCAGTCGGGTAGCCCAGACGACGCGGCGGTGGACGAGACGGATCCTGCCGAGAGAAGCCTGGCGTGGCTCAGGCTACGCATTCATGCATGGCACTACAAGTTGTTGATCGAGCCGAACCCAGGGCCGGGCTCCGTCTTCAACAAGATGACCCAGTGGAGCGACCTCCCGAGCTTGCAAGAGCAGATCCAGCTCTGCCTTGACGATGCCGAACGCCAGATTAGTGACACCAAGGTCTGGGCGCCAAGCGCAAGAGCGCAGTTCTTGATTGAAAAGACAAATGTGTATGCTATGCTGGGCCTGGATGCAAAGGCAGAGGCAGCCCTCCGCGAGGCCACAAAGCTGAACCGCTTCGAGTATGTCCTGTCGGGTGCGCTGGGCAAGCGGACAAGGTTTCAGGACAAGAGCACGAGCCAGCTGGTCATCCTGGCCAAGAGCGCTGAAGCCCAAGACTCTGGAAATGCAAAGGAGGACACTACAGGTCTGGAGAAAGCCATCCCGCAAGCGTTGGCGCTGAACAACGACACGTTGCTGGAGAAAATCGACTTCTCCGACGCCAGCGGTGCACAGGACGAATCCGTCCCAGCATCGCTTCGTGACCTCGCACCAAACGACCAGCCACAACTGTCGCCGCTCGACCAGATCATCCTGCTGTCCGAAGCCACACTCAAGGATGCCTTTTCGCCGGCGGACTCGCTCACCCTGGAGGAGATTCTACCGTTTGCCACGCGCGTTCTCTCCGACAAGTCGACCAACTGGCAAGTGTACTCGCAAGCGCTGATTGTGCGGTCGCGGATCGAGCTCCATCGCAGTCGGACGGTGGAGCGCGGTGTGCTGCAGATGCAGGCCATGGTCGACCAGGTGGTTGTTGATGCCATGGCGCCTGAGTCATCGACAGACGTTGCGCCAGAGCCGACGGCGGGGTCGGTCCCTGCTATCGCATTAACTGCACCCGGCGCCAAGGAGCCAGAGGCTGACAAGCCATCTTCCTTCTTCCCCACAGCCGCGGCAAGCGAGCAAGCACCGCCTCAGGTGCGCTTGCGCTATATTCACGCACTGTCGACCCCGCCCCGGTGGCATCTCGAAGCCGAGCTGGCGTTTGCTTGGGCCGGGGTGGGCTCGCTGTCCTCCGCCCTTGAGATCTTTAGGCGGCTGCGACTCTGGGCAGAGGTTGCTCTGTGTCTTGCCAGCAACGCGGCTGCTGACGACGAGGGTGGCAGAGGCTCTGGCGGGGAGGAAAAGGCGCGCGGACTGATTCGGTGGCAGATCTTCCAGGCCACCGACCCTCTGCTGGAGCCCAAAGAAGACGAGGATGGCAAGACATTGGACGTCATGTCCCTGAAGCCAGCCGACTTCCAAGGCGCAGAACGCGACCCACCACCCCCGAATGTGCCGCGTCTCTTTTGTATCCTGGGCGACATCGAGGCCGAGCCTAAGCACTACGAGCGTGCCTGGGAGCTTTCCAAGGGTCGCTACTCCCGCGCCCAGCGCTCACTGGGCGAGCACTACCTGCAAAAGCAGGAGTGGGAAAAGGCCCTGGACGCATACAAGAAGGCGGTGGCGGCGAACCGGCTGAACCCGCAGCTCTGGAGCCGCTTGGGGGATATCAATCTGCGGCTGGGTCTGTTTTCGGAAGCGGCCGAGGCATTCAGCCGTGCTCTGGGTGCCGCCAGCGATGCTTCCGGTGGAGAGGATGCGCGGACTTGGAGCAACCTCGGAAGTGCTCTATACAGCCTGTATATAGAGGTCCGGAAGAAGGAGAAGGAAGAGAAGAAACAAGGGCAGCGAGATGACGGTGAGGCGTCTGCCGCTGATCGGAAATCAGGACAGGCCGACGACGGCGACAGCGATGGCGACGACGACGGCAGCGAAGCACAGCTCTCGGGATCAGCGAAAGCCGGCAAGAGAGACCCGGCGACACTTCTTGCACAAGCTCTGGCAGCCTACAAGCGCGGGGCGACCATCTCACACGATAACTGGCGAATCTGGGACAATGTGATCACGCTTGCGTCGCGGGTGCAGCCGCCTGCCGTCAGCGACATTGCTCTCGCCATGCGGAACGTTCTGCTGGTGCGCAACACCGAAGATGCGATCGACGTCAATGTGGTGCGCCTGCTGCTGAACGAGACGGTCCTGGTCCAGCCGTCGCCGGCGGACGGCGTCCCGGCGCGCGGCTCGCAGGAAAAAGCCGTCTGCGACCTCATCGAGAGCGTGATTGTGCCTCTGATCACCAAGCGCAGCGAGCTGTGGGAGGTCGTGGCGCGGGAGCGACTCTGGCGCCGGGACTACGGCGGAGCCATTGATGCAGCCGAGAAGGGTTGGCGTGCCGCCGTGGGTGGCGCCAGCAGCGGCGCGCTTGGCTCTACGCTGTCTGTGAGCAGCAGCAGCGGTGCCGGCGGGCGGCGTGACGAGGAGCAGCGGAACTGGCTCGAGCATGCCGATGCCTGGGACGATGTCGTGGCACGGACAGACGAGCTGGTGTCGATTCTGGAGAACTACGGCGCCGATGCGCCGTCCGTCGGCAACCGGTGGAAGACAAAGGCCCGGAGCGCACTACGGAGCGTCATGGGCAAGGGCAAGGAGAGCTGGGAGGGCAGTGCCGGGTGGACCACACTGGAGAATCTACTCGAGGGCTTGAAGTGAGCGAGGACCTGACTGCCTTTCCCTTCCTCTGCCACCGTGTTAGAGTGTCTGTCAGCATCACCTCAGCCGCTCCCCATTCCGGTCGGCTGCGGGGGCCTATCCAGCAGCAGAACGGCCAGACTCTCGCTGGCCTATCCTGAAACGATCAAACGAAGACCGCGCACTAGATCAGCAGAAGCAAGGAGGCCTGCGGCGATCACACCTCGACAGCTGAAGGCAACAGAGGACAAGGAGAATGGATGGCGGTGGCAAGACACGTCGCGGCTCAATGTACGAAGTAAGCAATATTCACAAGGATTCTAGACAACAATGGAGCCCCAGGAAATCAAGGGATACGAGGAAGATGGGCAAAAAGAAAATACGAGCGGGAAAGAAAGAAAAGAGAGTCCGAAAAAGAAAGCAAAGCAGAAACGAGGGCCATGATATCCAAATGGGGCTGAAAGAGTCCCGAGGTAGCATTTGTTGAGAAGGCAGGCACTGGCTTTTTCTCTGTTTCACGTTGATAAATGCACAGCAGCAGCAACAATAGCAACGGTTGGTGGTTGATCTCCTAGAGGTTCTGACCTACCCCGACTCGCCAACACCTAGTCGTTTGGCGAGAGATGTCTCATACAACAAGCACCCCCCCACAACAACTGTGATTATGGAGTATGTGATTATATGGTTATTTGTATTTGATAGCATTTCAAAGCTGTCTAACCAAGTCCATCCGGCTTTTACTCCGTCCGCCCCACGCGGCCAATGCGTGTTCCCGGCTCATCTATCAAGACGACGTGATCCCAAACTTGGTCTGCAATCCATCTGCATGTCGAACACGCAGGTCCTCCTCTTCCTCGTACTCTCTTACCTCCATTTATCCCAACTCACTCGCCTTCTGGCTCGTTTCATTGACGACTCGTCCAGACACTCTGTACTCGTACGAGTACTCTGTATTATCTGCTCGATACCGCCGTAACTAGGACAAGACTAGCAGACTCCCATCCTCATGACCTTATGCCCAATCTCTCAAGCCTCCATCCTGGTCGTCGATCATACCTTGCGGCCCGCCTTTCGCCTCACGCCTACGGAGTACTTCGCGCACATACCCAACCGTAAATTCCACTCCCCCTCCCCTCTTTTCTTTGTTCTCGATCTTGTTCTCTCTCGTTTGCTCACCCCTCCTCCCCACTGATTTTCTGACAAATAAGTGATACACCAGAACATCAGCTCAAAAGGGCAAGTAGATGAGTCAATCCGGAAGGGCCGATTTGCGCAATGGCTAGCTTATCAACGATCAACGTTGAGTTTTTGTTTCAATGCCGATCCCACAGACTGTGCCGCAAAATAGCCTGCACCTAGTAGACTACTGGTTGCCAAGTAGTGAGACGACTTCGTATCTCCAAGGTCACATTTCGGAACCACTCCCTATATGTTCAGTGAATGGTACTATATAGTACTTGTAAATACGTTAAATTTGGCACTTGTAAATACGTTAGAGTTGGATGTATCATAAAAACACAGTCCAGGTCGAACCACAAACTTGCTATCTTGCTGTTGTAGTCGCTTCCAAAACACAGGCATGCATAGAGCCACGGAATCTCTTTGGCCCCTGTGATTTTGACCACGCTTCGGGAGCCTGCATTCGGATGACCAGATGAGGTCCAACACGGGTAACAGCATGTACGAAGGGAGATGGGGGCCACGATCCCCAGGGGCTGGCCATGGGGGACGTTTCGGGTTATCCGTCAGTCCGACTTCGCTTTACAGGCCTAATCTGTCTGCTCTGCAGTGCTTTGTTTCAAAGAGAGTAGCCCGATGGCACGATGTAATATATAATCGGCAGCAGATCTCGCCAAAGTATGAAGCTTGTACCAGAATCCTCTGGCCGCCGGTTGCCTGTTGGGTTTAAATCTTGGCACGCAGCTTAAGTTATTAGCAAAGAATAATCATACGTGCTCGCGGTATGGAAGAAAGTTGACGTTTTAAATGCAACGATGCGTTGTCGCGCATTCTCTCCTCTTCAAGGGCTGATATTTAAAGGTGGCTCGTGATGGTGTCTTCTTGGCTATCCTGCCTTCATCGTGCTCGTGATCCATGCTGCCAGACATTTCCGTGTTCCTGGTTCCCATGTGGCAGAGAGTTTGGTCCGGAGGCCCCATTTGTAACTGATGTTTTGCGTTTTATGGTTGTCCAATGTCTTTGTGCCATCTTCCTTGCTTACTTAGGATATCTTCTTGGCGCGTTTTGGTCATAACAGTCTACCTACACTCTAATCAAAAGTAGTGCTGGTGTACGAGTACCGCATTTTGCTATGGACAGAAAGAGGGTGGCATTACGAAGCTTGTACGTTTTGTAGTATGTACATAGTGGTACTACACCGCATATACAGAACACATATTACATCCAGCAGAACTCGCGTGTTTAGCAGCACGTAATACGGACTATAATCATTGGTGAGGTTGCCGTCTCACTGAAATGCGCCCCCTCGCGTCTCATCCCCTGGAATCGCCTTGGCCGGCTCTGCCAGATTTGGACATGTATATCTCCCCGGCGCAAACTTTTGTTTTCTTCTATTATTTCATATCTTTTTTGCATCCTTGGCGTACGGGCGTAAGTCTCTGTGATGTATGGAATCGAAGAGGTCGGGTGGCAACCCATACTTGAGTGTATCCGTCGGTAGATTGCTTCATCTTGATGGTAGCTTGCGACTGTTCAGTACCCAGAATCTATTCGGATGCATTGACATGATAACTAATTGGATCCACCGTCCACCATCATGTTTTGTTGTAATCAAAACACGAAACAGAGAGAGGAATCAAGCCGCTCATGCCAACGGTGTTGTGTCATATGGCTATCAACGGCTACGAGTACTCGCCCAACCCTTCCCCAGTCGACCTAGATACGCACTACACTCAGAGCAGTCATTCTTGGTTTGATGAAAGAAAGAGACCAACAAAGCAAATCCTTTCCATGACACAAGTCGGTGGTGTGTGGGGATGGCATGTGTAACCGTACTACATACGTATAAACGCAGGAATACCTCCGGAAAACATTCCTGTTTGCTCTTTTATAAGCGAATTTGGTTACTCGTGCGACCCTCCAATCTTCTTGCGTCCGCTACCGTCAAGGCCGGGTCTGGTCTGCTATTTGCCTGTGGTATGCATGCGCCTTGCTGATTTTGTGATTTGAAAGAGGCGAGCTTGGGTTCCGTGGTGCAAGCTCGGATATGGCATCGGAGTGACGATGCATGCATATCACGGCCATGCTGACCAGTTGCTCACTTCCTTTAAGCGGTCAGCAGCTCTGGTGTCATAAACCCCCCTCCTCTGTTCTTCCAGTTGCTAGCATTTGAATCTTGAATGTTTTTTCCTGGACTTTTCCACACTACGGACTATATGACAGTTATTTCGCAGGTAATTTTTTTTTTTCGTGGCACACTTAAGCATCTTCAGGAC
Organism: Ophiostoma montium; assembly: GCA_029299015.1. Lineage (NCBI taxonomy): Eukaryota > Fungi > Ascomycota > Sordariomycetes > Ophiostomatales > Ophiostomataceae > Ophiostoma > Ophiostoma montium. The sequence goes on along the minus strand of JANSMC010000059.1, from coordinate 64,139 downwards.
AGGTGATGCCACTGATAGGCATAGCCATGTATGTGCAATCCACCGCCATCAAGTACTTGTACGAGGAAGAGACGCATGCCGCGTGTCCTAAGCCTCAGAAGGTTGAAGCTAGTACTGCCAGTCTCAGTCTCAGATGCACTGCTCCTTGATTTCCGCTGCATTTATCGCAACGTACTCGCCCGTCTCATCTCCATAGGTGCCATATTCTCTGTTACTGCATCTAATCTGCCCTTACAGGGTGCGAGTACGCGTACAAGTACACGTTATGTCGTCTCAAATAATCTGGCACTTGTAGGTGGCCACTTACCTGAAAGTACCTTGAACCCGGATGCACTCGTATCTCCCTTGCATACAGCATGTGGGGAGATCAAAGGCATTGGTGCTTCTATTTGCTCCTTCTCGCAACGCATTCTGGCCTTTTCTGATTTTCACTTGGTTTTTTGTGTGATTTATCTCGAAAAACAAAATGCTCAAAAGGCGGTAAGCAAAGAGCAAGATTGTGAAAGAATTAGATGTCGATAGGCTCACAAGATGCATGGACACAGACTGCCATTTAGGCATCAGTGTCGACAATGGCGTTGATCTTGCTGTTCCATTTAGCAAACTCGCAGACGTGCCTGCTCAGTACTAGCTTCCTCGCATGTCTGAGGTAGCTGACATCGAGAAACAGTGAAACCTCCCTTCCACGCTGTCACTGTTACTTTTTCCGGGGGAATTGTCCACTCGGCTATGGTGGAATGAATTTGGCTCTGCCTTTGTTCTCGTTATTTTGGCGTGAGCTGTGCTACCTATGCGTCTACTTTGAGAAGTTTTTGCGTCACTGAGCTGCTCTGATGGTGGCTGCCATGCTTTTACAGGGAATAGGTGGTTCAAAGTCACAACCAGTGTCAAGCCAAGATCCGAACCTGACTCTGAAAACAGAGACGGAGACAGAGCCAGAGACAAAGTCAGAGACAGAGACAAAGAATGTGCTTCCCAAGGACAGACAAGTCGGCCGTTGGAAATCGGTAATGCTCGGGAGCACATCCGGGGGTCTTGCTTCACTGCCATCAAGGCCATAGCTATGATCCCTGTTATGGATTCTGATATCACAGAGTTTGCAAGTCGCGTTCCACCGCAGGACGGGACTCGCCTTTGGAGAACAGGACGCCACAATGGTGAGGGCAGCGTAGCGAAGTTGGATCACACAACAGGCCGGGCGACCCCTTATTGCCATTTGTATTTTATTTTCAGAGTTGGTCTTCTTTTGGACTTTTCGTATTTTATATATCTTTTCGGTCTTTGCATTTTTCTGTCCTACAAAAACGAGAAAAAAAGGCAGCATAATAGACAGGCTCAACAAAGGAGAAAAGAGCTTTCACGACGAGTGTACCCTATTGACCAGGGTGAGAATAAAGGGAACGTGCAAGATCTGTCTCAGCAAGCCGCACAAAACTGCATGATCTAGAACTTTGAGGTTACTGTGTGTAGCCATGCCAGTGATCGGTTTCCTAATTCTCGTTTGCCGTTACCGTTCTTGGTGAGGGCCAGCTCGGTGGCGTTCCCTCCATATTGTCGACTGATTCCTATTCAGAACGGGGTGCATCCTTGGCCAGAACGGTGGCTTTTTCAGATGAATGGGTGAATGTACCACACAACGTTTTCTTAGTGGCGGACTCGTCGGGCCATTCCGCGCGAAAATACTGGAGGATACTTCATTCTCGAGGTGCAAGCCCAGTCTAGAATGAAACTGGACAAGGCAAGGCAACTAGAAGATAAAAAAAACCTGGAACTCGAGGGACATTCCAGGACAGAGTTGCAAGCTTCGTGCAGGACGAAACCTGCTGGCAGTGGGCACATGGCAGCCCTGTCGCTGTGGAAACATGATAGTCCGAGTTGGATTACTGGCTGTTCTGTTATGTGCGTACGAGTACTCGCACAGAATGGCCGACTACGACTACGGGTACTCCGTACACAGGCCAGCAGCCGATGGCGGCGCAGTGCTGTCGTTGTACGAGTACGAGTACGAGTACCCGCCGGTGCTCCTGGTAGGGATGGGTGCTCGCTCTCGTGCGGACTTTGCATGGCTTTAGCGACCTCCTGGATACTCGTAGACGACGTCTTTCGGCCGTTAGTCGGCGCAACTGCTACTCGTAATAGCACTCAACAGTTGACCGAGCAGGCTCTTCCCAGTCGGAGTCGTATCGTCTTCTCGCTCGGGGCGCTTCCTGTGCTGCCTACCTTCTCGCTTGTGGTGATTGTGAAGGCGACACTGTTGGGTAGCGAGATGGCCGTCAACGTTTTCTTGGCTGTCTGTCGTGCGGCTCGCCGCTCGTTCTTCCTCCGTCTTCCATGCACACACCGTAGTACGGCTGATAGCTTGCTTGACACCTCACTGCACTGCACTGCGCCGAACCTTTAGCTACTCGTAGGTCGGACAGAGTGTCCATGCAAGTACAACAAGTGGTATGTATCAGTTGCCGGTAGCGCCATCTCATCTACGATCGTTGGCAGTTGGCGGCTCCAGCATCACGCCCTGTTCAGCCTTATTGCTTTATCCAGGCCATGTGTTGAAGACGTCTGGGGAGCAACATGGCGACTTTTGCTTGTCGCCGACATGAATTGCATGCAAGTATTATTATATTTGCACGAGAAACGTGCGTAGAAGCTCATATTCTTGTCTTGAAGCCATCTCGCTCGTCGTTTTTCCTGATGAACATGAAATAGAAACTGACCAAAAAAATTGAATCTACGGGGTGACCATGCTTTCGTACTCGTAGTTTTTTTTCTTTTTTTTTTCTTTTTTTTTTGCATTGAAATGTAATAATCTACCTTTGCTGACTGTCTTATGCCGGCATCTGGCTCGGCACGTCGTAAGTTCATGAGAATCTTGTCACGTACTGCGTATTCTGAATGCTGACTCAACCTTGCATCAACTCATCGCTGCGTCGCTATTTGAGTTTGTCGTTGTCGACAGCCTCTCTTTCGTCCATAGGCAGCAGGCTGTCATCGGCCGTACAAGCTGTGTCTACTCCGTACTCTAATTTTCTACTAGCATGCATCCCTCGCCGCGTACCCGGTGGCGTCCTAGAGCGAAATCATGTTTCGGTTACAGCGAGGGATGCCAAGCTGCTCGACAGGTGGGCTCTTCTCCCTCCCTCTTTTTTTCTTTTTTTCTTTTTTTCTTTTTTTCTCTTTTTTTCTCTTTTTTTCTCTTTTTTTCTTTCTTCTCTACTCCTCTGGTATTTGGAATTGATAACTGCGTCCTCTATGACGCCGACACGTGCGTGCTAGCACTTGAATCTTTGTCTTCGGTCCGGCTTAGTACGGCGTATCGTCCACTGCTCTGTCAAGGTTCGATGGAGAGCTCCTTTGTGTAGTTCATCCCTTGGAAGCAGACTAGGCTCAAGCAAGAAAGCAGCCGGGCAAGTGCCCCATTTCGAGGTGCATTTGAGCCTTGCACTAAGCTGGGGCAGCACGCAAATCTTTTTTGTCCGTGCTCTCCCGTGTCCCGCGATCAACAGCTTGGAAAGTGCCATGGATATACGGAGTACGGAGTACGGAGCACGGAGCACGAGTACTCGTGCGAGTACGTCTATACGTACACCCATCTGGTCGTGCCCTGTTGTTTTTGTACTGAGTAGAGTACGAGTACTCTGTACAGCCGACTGGCTTTTGGGCTTGCCGTACTCGTACTCTGTACGCGTCTCCTTCGTACGAGTAGTCTGGGCATTAGTTGGCATGGGGCATTATTACTCGTACTCCGTATTTGCTTGGGGCTTAAGTTGCTTGGGGCTGTACTCGTAGCTGCTTATTGTTATTTCTTTTTCTGCCTACTCGCGTATTAATTTCTTTCTTTTTTCGGGTAGCCGGGCAGCCCCAATGTATTAGAATCACTTAGTTTTGCGCCATTGGTTTTTGGTCTTGAACCATTTTTTTTGTACTTTGTCCGATGTACGAGTACGTTTGACACTCAGCTCTGGGAGTACCATCGATGGAGCCGTGTGCGTACCTTTGTTCCTTCAAACTGGGACTTTGATGTAACCGAAGGCGCGGGCCCTGCCGCTGTTAGCAAGATGAGAGCAGCCTTGTGTGTCTCTCTCTTTCTCTCCCTCTCGGGCAACCAACGATGCGTGCGTGGCCGGGAACAAAATCATGGTGGAGATGATGTGAAAAGGACGGCGACGGGCCAGGGTTGAGAAATCCGGGTGCGTATCGTTCTCCGTATTCTCGATTAGTATTCTCGATTATTTGAAATAGAAGAAAGTGGAAGAAGACAGGCCGATACGCAAAGTTTTGTGGACAATAGCACCGGCCGATTAGATATGCCCTAGTCTTCAATTTAATGCACGCACCCCTTGCAGGAGGACATCGCCCACCGCCGACGAGCTTGCTAGGAAGAGTGAGCGATCAAAAGAAATAAGAAGGAAAACCCAAGCAAAAACAAGCATACGAGTGCATAAAAAAGCAAGCAAGTCAGGTTTCGTATGACTGGCATGCCGTAAAACGATTAAGGAGGGCGCGGGCGCAAGGGGCCGACCAAGGCGCGGTGGCAATACTCGAAACTGGAGTGACAATTTATCAAAAGAAAAAGAAAATAAGAAAATAAGAAATCACAGCGTGAAAAAGAAGGTTAGTCAGAAGAGAAACGATCACGTCAACTGAGATACGTCTGTCCGTCATCTGTCCTGCAGACATGGGCTGGGTTTGAGAAAAGATGGCCACGATGCCAAATGTGAGGATATTAACAAGGGCTTGCGGTCTACTCGTATGCTTTTGATTTGCACGTAGCTTTCTTCTCTACTCGTATTTCATTTTCTTCTTTTCTTTTCTTTTTCTTCTCCTCGTGTTCTCTCCCACTCCTCCAGCTGGAATGGGATTATGCGCACTGCTCGGAGGAAGCGCCGCTTGCAAATGGAGACCTGCCACTTGTTGTCTGCGAGGCCGACTACTACCCTGTTGTCTTGGCATGGGCCTGCACACGGGCAGGTCGGCTGATCTGCGACATAAATGGAAATGGATCTTATCGTAGCAAGACGAGTGGGCCACCGGCGGAAGCTGGCAGTTCCTTTTCCATTCTCCATTTTCTTTTCCTACTCCGTAGTCGTATCGTAGTTGCACTCGCACTTTTGCTATGCACAGTAGGCATGTGTACATTGCATAACCACATCCAAGCCATGTGCAACTGTGCAATTGAAGTGTTCCTGCACCACGCGTGGGGAGAGTGGCATGGCGTCAGGTACGTGAGCGGTAGTTGTTTGAAATCAAACCGCTGCCAGGCGGATGACATTCAAGGGCCGACTTGTGGTTATTGTAGGTGAGGAAGCTTTTCGTGATTTTTTACGTATTTTTTGTATTATGAGCTTCTCGAGATCGTTAAATTTATTTGAAATAATCTTTTAATATTCGAAATGTATACAAACCTTGGCAAATGTAAAGAGAAAGATAACCAGAAAGAAACCAGAAGAATACGAGTAGAAACGAAAGAAACAAATCAAACGAATCAAACAAACCAAACAAACCAAACTTCCGCCACGAAAAATCGCAAGGCGGCAAGTGACCAAATCATACGAGACGCTGTCACGCGCCTTGACTCACAAATGGGCAATACGGGAGATGGACAGGCAGCGCTACCCACTCACACCATTTTTTCTGCTTCACACCCACGCACCGGCAGTGCACGAGCGTGACCGACCGGGGAGGGATGGCAGCTCAGGGCAATCCCGGTCGCTGATCAGCAAGCAAGCACACCCGAAGGATCCCCTCCTGGCTGTCGATCGAGCACAGACTGGGGCTATTTCAGGCGGCTGCCTATGGAGGAGACAAAAGCGTCACAGGACAGCATGAAGTTTGAAATCTTTCGGATGAAAGTGATGCAGAGTAACTCAAATATCAATTCATTCGAAGCACACGAAATTTAGAATTCAAAATGCAAAACTCAAAATTCAGAACTCAGGATTCAAAGTTCAAAAACCAAGTAATTCAAACTAACTAGGAATAATTCATGAAGACCAAAGCATCGCCGAATATTCAACAAAAAAAAACCAAAGAGCAATCCGATATGCATCTTTCGACTGCTCGTCGAACCAAATAATGCACGAGCAAATAAAGTCAGTATCCGACATGACGACAACCGAAAAATGGCATGAATGGCACACTGCCGTCCCCTGCTCCCTTCTTTAATGTCCGTCGTCAGTTTCCTGTTTCCGCTCTGCACGAGCCCGACACCCTAGTAGATCTTTTGTTACATGGGGCCGAACAGCCTCGAAATTCTCCCTTTCTTTTTCTTCTTTTCTTCCTTCTCTGCCCCATAATAATTTCACAACAAACCAACAATATTCACAAACTTCATTTCATAATTATTCACAGTCCCTTGGACCTTCACCCTTCCAACTCATCTTGACTATGTACTCGTATATCCCCCTCCGTATGACCCAGAGGCGGATGTCGGCTCTGTTTGTCTCGATCCTCTCTGCTACAGCCACAAACAAAGCAGCCGTACGCACGCAACGGAGCAAACCACGGAAACGACCTTCTCCCCCCATTCCAGTCTTTGTCGGAGTATCGGCTCGGCACATATCCACACATGTACCAAGTACCGCCCCATGGACACGACATAGCAGGCCCGCTATGATCCACTCGGCTTTTCTCTGTCGCCTATCTCTCTACGACGTACTCCGTACGTGCTCCGTACGTGCTCCGTTTTGTTCATCCAGTCCGCCTTGCCGTCCTTCCATCTTGATCGGCCTGCCCTAGCTCCATCTACGAGTAGTCCGTACTCGTACTATTCCGTAGGTAGTTCTTCTCCTCTCCCCGTCTCCTCTCTGCCGTCCCTCTTCGGCCCTTGCATGGCCCGCATATCCAGAGACATGAGAATGTCGGCTCCAACGGCTGACCCATGGGACTTTGTACTCGTACTGGCTTAATCTGGGTGGCTTTGCTTCTTTGACGTCCCTGGACGTCTGCCATCAGACGCCCTAATTTAACAGACGGTTCCTTTGCCTCCCGCGCTCCCTTTTCCTAGACAAGTTTTCATCTTGTCTTTGCCTCTCTCTTCCTCTGCCTTGCAGACCCTTGCTTTTGCAAATCGTCTCTTTTTTGTGAAGATGGCCAAGGCTAAGCATACTGAGTAGGGACGAGTGCAGCTTATTACCAGCCATGTCCGAGCTCCAGTCTCGCTGTCTACGGAGTAGCTTTGATTAACCCGTTCGCTGCGACTTCACTGTGGGATTGTGCTTTGTGCTTTCTTTTTCCTGACCCGGGGCTCTCCACCATCTTCGGCATTCTCCCATGTCTCGTCTCCAAATATTCGCGTCATACCCTGCAGCTGCTCGCCTACACGCGCCTTTCTCGCGGACTGGCCTCGTTGTACTACAGATGTCTCCAAGTATCTTTCTCTCTCTCTCTCTCTTTCTCTCTCTCTCTCTCTCTCTCTCTCTCTCTCTCTCTCGTCCTACTAGCAGCGATAAATTGCACCTTTTATGTATTATCTCTACTTGTACACTCCCGTATCGACCACACCCTCCCCCTCCTCGCCACCGCCGTATACTTTCCCCCATACCACCTGTCCACACGACCACGAAGCTCCCTGACCTCCGTCATCCATCTCACTTTGTGTCATCTCGTCTTTGCATCGACTCGTACTCGTCCGTCTTCTCCCCCCCGCCCCCCCCCTGGCTCCCCCCCTCGCTCACGTACATTGTCTCATACGTCCGGTTGCCCTTTTGGGACATTTGATTTCCCCTTGCATCGCAAATCGGCCCTCAGCTACTCTCGTCCCTCTTCCTGCTCTTCCTGTTTGGTCGTCGTCCTCCCAGATCAGACTCGCTCTGTCTTGCATGCCTCTCTCTATCAGGACGCCCACGCCCATCTGCAGCATGCCATCCAGCTACACTTGCCTGTCTCGGTTTGTTTCTGCTTGTCCGTCTTCTTCTACTTTTCTTTGATTTCTTTGATTTCTTTGCATCCTCTCAGAGCCAGACACTCGCTCTTCTCGTCGATCAGCAGCGTTTGTCCACTTGGATATTAAATTTTTTGTTTCTGGCCCCCCCTCCCTCTCCTCTTCCGAAGCTAAAACACTCCCGTTTGCTCACTCTTGTGCTTGGTCTGTGTGGATGCACCTGTATCCGTTTTGCCTTTGAGCCGCCTTTCCCTTGCTGGCCTGTGGCCTGCCTGGCGTTCATCTACTCCTTCTAGCTTGACGCAACTGCGCGCCCTGTATTCTTATTTGCGATTTTATCACATATCATACGATCACGTTGACACGTTGTTCTACTTGTGCCTTTCCGCAGTGCCTTTGTCCTTTCTTTATCTCTTCATCTCGTCATCTCTCCATCTATCCATCTCTCCGTCTGTTCGTTTCTTTTCTTTTCTTTCCTTTTTCCCGTCTACTCGCATCTCTTGCCTTGTGCCATATCTCCTTCGACCCGGGCCCCATGACCACCAGACGCGTTTGAGCAATTGTACTCTTCGTCTCTTTTTCCTGCCTTTGCATGAACCACATAACCACATGGCCACGCTCGTACAGAATACAGCCAGCTCTCTCTTTCCCTTTGATCTTGCGACCTGACTGTCCATTTGATCATACCGGCCGCACATCTGATCAGCACGTCCCATCTCTTTGCATTTTTATAGTCTCAACCCCAGCCACTGGGAAGATCATAGAGAAAGAAGAAGAAGAAGAAGACAAAAGAAAACAAAAAAGAAAAGAAACGAGAACGAGAAAAAGAAACTGCAGCCATTCGCAGTCAAAAGCCCAAGACTGGCGTTACACCACCGCTCTCTACATAGCTCTACCAAAAGCAAAGCCAAGCAAACATTCCAGCTACTTTCTTCGCACTTCGCACACGGATGGCCTGGCAGTCGCTACAGACAACTGGATTCTTGCTTGGTATGCTCTCTGCGTGTCAGTTGCCCGTCCCCGACAACGAAACGATGCAGAGCAAATAGGGAATACGCAAAAAGAAAAGAAAAAAAAGCAAAAGCGTAGCAAAAGCAATACGCAAATACGCAAATACGCAAGTACGCAAGTACGCAAAGAAGAAAAGAACTAAAGAAGCAATTACGCTCGCACGCACAACCCAAGCCCAATCATCTCTCGCAGCCGTTCTCGCTGCCCTCCCTGCCTTTGCCCTACTTGCCCTGCTCGCCCTGCTCGCCATTCTCGCCCTGCCCGGCACCCTCTGCCTACACCCTGTGCCGTCGATACACCCTCCATCGACAGCTGCTGTCTCTACAGAGTAGCACCGCCTGTCAAGACACCACCGTCCTACACTGGCAGTTGCCACTTTTTAGACTTACACACACACACCCGTTAGCTGGGCAGACGCAAAAGAGAGGCAGACGACTTGACCAGAGTCCCCCTTTCTCCTTTCCCTCCTACCCACCCCCTCTGAGACATGGATATTTTTACTGCCTTCTAGCGACAGACGAGCTTCTCGCGTCGTTTGCTCCCGTTTCTTCTACTTGTCTCGTCTGCTTGATTCTCCTGTCCATCCTGTCCTCTGCTTTCATTTTCCTTTTATCTTGTCCTTATATCTCCCCCTTCTGTCTCTCATCTCATCTCATCCTCACACCTCTTCTCGTTTTCTATTTTTTCCTCTTCTCCCCCCTCCTCCATTTTTCGTCATTGTCCGTCTCTCCCTTCTCTTCTAGTTGACTACCTCTTCCCGTCTCTGCCTTGTTTGTTTGGTCGCGACAACACAATCCTTACGCTGCGTGACAACAAGCTCAAAGGGCTTTGAAGAGTAAGTCAAGACAGATCCAGATTCAGATGCCCGTTGCCTACGAGTACCTCGTCACCATAGGACCAGCTTCTGCGTCTACAAAGGCAAGCTAAACTAACACAATCTAGCCAGCTGCAACAAACATCTTGGCTTCTGAACAAGAGAAAGGAAGAACAGCAACAACAGCAACAACAACAACAATAACAACAAAAAGAGCTTGTAACCAGCTCGGTTCTTGCTCGTCACCGCCTCACATCGCCATGGCGGCATACAAGACCCAGTCCGCTCAGCTGCATGGTAAGACTTCCAGAATTAATAACACGGCACTCATGATAGCTTCATGAAGGCAGTCAAACATGTCTGTGTGTGTGATGTTGACTCGTGCCTCCTTTTCCCCCCATGCTCAGGCTTTGCAGACACAACATACCCTACGTTCAGCACGCCAACATACCAGCCTCAGCAAGCGGAAAACACCACATCACCGCTCGGCAGCATGGCATTCAGCACGGCCCCCAGCACGGGCCAGTACCTCGGCCCAACAAGCCCAACGTCGGCTGCGCCCGTCAACATCCTCTCATGTGGCCCGACTGCCGGCACAGCAGGTACGCGTGTAGAGCTCAAAGTGAGCAGCCAGTATGACCTGATGGCCATGTCACCACCGGCGCCCTATGTGTGGCTCTCGTTTGGGTCGCAAAAGTGCCATGCCAATGTGGTCAAGGAGGCGGTCTCCCAGGACGGCCTGACGTATATTGTTTCGGCCGAAGCACCGCAGTTCATGGCCACCAACTGCGCATCGCCGGCCGACGTGCCGCTGACCGTGGTCATCGAGAACACCTCTGGCGAAGAGCTGGCTCGCGTGCCCGTCGCGCGTGCCTTTACATACCACAATGTCCCCAGCACCTCTAACGTGGCAGCACCTACTTCCATGGACGGCACAGCTCCGGACGCGAATGTACAGTCGGCAGCCGACGGCATGCCTGGGAAATCAGCTCCCGGGTCGCCCGGCCACGTCGACGGCCATAACGGCAGCCCATCACAACTCGGCGTGCGCTCCTCGGGCACAAACAGCCCCTGCCAGACACAGGATCAGCTTCCGGTCGACTCCAGCACAAACGCCTTTTCCTACCCTGTCTCCGGGGTCGACGCCACAGCTGCCGCCGTTGCACAGCAAGCACAAGTCCAGAACAACTTTGCAGTCGCCGCCGCCGCCGCCACATCCTACAGCCAGGACAACAGCACCGCCAACAACGGCAGCAGCAACATGCTGGGCGCGTATCGCAGTGCCTCCTTCTCCGACGGCTTCTCGCGCAGTGCCGCCGCACACCAGCCCATGCGCACCGCCGGCGACGCACCCACCTGGCATACGCCGTCCTATGGCAGCATCGGCCACCAGAGCACGCACCACCTGCAGCAGCAGCAGCACAACCCGCACGACCGGTACAGCATGGGCCGCAGCCACTCGATTGCGCACGTGCACGGCGCCTCCAGCATCACACGGCCGCCTCTGTCCGCACCGCTGCCGGCACCGGCACACGTCAGCGTACCGCAGCTGATCCGCACGAGCACGATCCAGTCCAGCGCACCCGGGTCGGTCGGCAGCATGGGCGGTGCCAACGCGTACGGCGGCGGCGGCCACTGGGGCGGCTACCCAGCCAAGGCGGTGCTGACCATCCAGGGCAGCCTGGACTCCATGGCACAGGACTGGACACAGGACGAGTGGAACAACCGCCGGCGTATAGTGCTGTTCCGGAAGAAGCAGAACGGCAGCCACCTCGAGACGACGTTCCGCCCCATCCCCATCAACGAGCGGCCACCCAACAGCATCTGCATCAGCTGCATCTACTGGGCCGAGAAGCACGAGTGCTTTGTCACGTCCGTCGACACGATCAACCTGCTGGAGCAGCTGGTGGCGGCACCGGCGCGGTTCACAGTCGAGGAGAAGAACCGCATCCGCCGCAATTTGGAAGGATTTAAGCCTTTCACTGTCAGCAAGGGCAAGGCCGAGAGCGAGGAGTTTTTCAAGCTCATCATGGCCTTTGGTGCACCCAAGCCGCGCACCATTGAAAAGGACGTCAAGGTGTTTCCCTGGAAGATTCTGGGGCAGGCTCTCAAGAAGATCATTTCCAAGTACAGCGCAAGCCCGGCGTCCATGCCGCCGTCGTCGGGTGGTGCGGGCCAGGGCCACCACATGCTGACTCCCGTCACCATGAGTCCGTCGTACCCCGTGCTGCCCCCAACGCCGGGCTCCCTAACCACGGGCGCAGAAGGCGCGTCGGCCGTCGGCTACGTGAGCATGGTCAACGGCACCAACGGCGCAGAGTCGCTTGCCAGCCCTCGCTCCCTGTCCGGCACGTCGTGGGTGTCCTACGCCGGCAATGCCACAGGCCGTGCACTGTCGCCGGGCTCGGGTGGCCAGAAGCCCCCGTCACCAGGCTCGGCCCATCTTCGCCTGGGCGGCATGACGTCCTACGACACCCGGGGCAGTGCCGGGGGCAGCGGTGCCGGTGCGCACGCATACGGCCACCACCAGCAGCACCACACGCAAAACTTCAACTCCCCGCTGTCCATGCCGTCGACGACGGGGGCCTCATCAGCAAGTATCTCGAGCTCAGCAGCAGGACCGCCCACCCACCGCTGGGACAACTACAGTGTGGCCAGTGGCAGTGCGCCCGGGTCATACGGCAGCAGCCACCACCACCAAGCGCAGCAGCAGGCACAGCATAGCCACCACGGGCACCTGTACGGCTCGGGCTACGGCGAGAGTGTGCCGCGTACCTAGTTCCCATGCTGCGACCCGTGAGAAAAAATGGCCTGCCACACCACACACACACCAAAGCCCGACAACGAGCGAGGTGGCAGCGAAGCCTCACAAGGACACTTGTTGCGATAGCGACGATGACGATCAGCAAATCAAATCAGCAAAACAGGCCGCCGGATTTCCAGTCCAGGCGACTTGATCAGCAGTGGCAAAGACTGGGGATCCCGAGCGCTCCGTGTCCTTTTCTTTCTTGTCTGGTTCCTGGTCTTCCTGGTCGTTTCCGCCGTCAATCCCACCCCATCTCGATACGAGGTTCGCAGCAACTCAACTCACAGACGACGTTGAAAAGGGTGGATATTGCCTGGTCAGGTGCCTCTTGCCCAGGCCAATCACGGCCGCAGCCGCTACACCTCCCGTGGTTCTCGCTGTTGTCGCTCGTCTCGCATCCCAGGCTCAGCCGGTCCGCCTCGGGCCTATCAACAGCCCCCGTTGCTCCAAAGCCTTGCATTCCCTTCGCTTTCTGTTGTGCATCGATGCTTTGCACCCCCCCCCCTCTTTGGTCTATCTAGCCCGCAGCCTTCCGCGCACTGTTCTGGTATTTGCTGGTTAGTTCCCTGTTTTCTCGCTCGTGATGGTCGGTATCGGTATCACGAGGACAGCCTGCGTGATTGGTCTGCTGCACGCCTCGCGCCAGGCTCCAGTCGGACTGCAACGTCAAGTGCCGGTCACCCATCGGGGGGGCATGTGTTGTCGCAATCTTTTTTTTTTCTGTCCTCGCCAGTTTATTTTCTCCGATATGTGTTTGTTTGGACTTGGCGTCGCGCTTTTTTTGCATGTCTCTTTCATTTGATTGATGTGCTACTCATCTCGTTGGCTTTTTGATTTTCTGGTTTGGCTATTGCTCTTCGTTTTTACATTCCCGGCTTGTTCTTAATTCTCCGGTTTGCAGGCTATCCATTCTTTTGCCGATCCCCGTTTTCCCATTTTCTGTTTTTTACTTCTTCTGTGGATTATGTTCCCCTTCGTTTTTGTGATTTTACGAGATAAATCGGCCTTGTTATCTGCTTTGGTATTTGAGGAGGAACGGAACACACTGGGTGTTATGGGATACAAGCGGAACTTGTCGAGTTGCACTTTGGGTTCTGGTTGTCGCTCTCTGATTTCCTGTTTTGGTTTAGTAATGGTTTGGACTTTTCATTTCAACATATAGTCGACTGCTACGCTTCATTTGTGAGTGACATGGATCAATTAGCAAGACTTGCGAAATAAAAGGGCTGTCGAGAAAACAAGGGAGTTTAGAAACAGAATATCAGATGTTTACTTTAGTTTTGGCATTTAGGATGAAGTCGATATAGTAGACGAGAACAAATATATGGCAAATAAATTGTTAATATAATACACGGCCATTCAAGCCGAGATCAAGGCATATAGACCAGGACAACTGGTGGTAGAGAAAACAAAAAGAAATAAAACGTGCCGTCAAAGCTCGGGGAATATACAGACAAGTGCAAAGAGGTAAAATATATACAAGGAAAGTAAAAGGCCAACGGCATGACAAAGGAAAGTGTCCAAAATATAGTAACAAAAAGAAAGAAAGGAAAGCGAGAGCCCGAGCTCCCTAGGTCGAGCTGTGCACAGCAACATAGGCAATCTCCATCATGCTGCCAAAGCCCGGCAGCGTGTTGCTGTTGGGATTGCCGGGCCAGTCGCCGCCGACGGCCACGTTGAAGATGATGTAGAGGGGGCTGTGGCAGACGGCCGCCCACGCGTCAACGTCGCCGACGCGGCTGCCCGTGACCTGGTGGAACTGCTCGCCGTCGCGGAACCAGGTAATGGACTGCGCCGTCCAGTCCGTGCTGGTGCGGTCAAACACGACGCGCCACACGTGCCAGCTCTGGTCGGGGATGCTGATGGAGCCCTGGATGCCAGCCGGGTCGTTGCAGTGCCCGCCAATGGCATCGCAGTGCAGCGTGCCGTAGCCCGTCAGGATGCCGTTGATCTGCTCCAGCGCGTCCACCTCGCCGCAGGCCGGCCACGCCGTGCCGTGGCGCACGCTGTCGCCCAGCATCCAGAACGCAGGCCAGATGCCCGCCTTGTTGCTGATGGCGTTGGTGCCGAAGCGGATGTCGGCCTCGACCAGCGTCTTGTGGCCGGCAGCCGGCTGGAACGTGTACTTGCTCTCGACGCGGCCCGACGTCCAGTCGCCGTCGCCGTCGCTGCTGCTGCTGCTCTTCTCCGGCGCAATCTGCAGCGTGTTGCCGCCCGAGATCTGCAGGTTGGACTGGTCGTTGGTGTACGTCTCCAGCTCGTCGTTGATGCCGAGATAGCCCGTGATGACGTTCCACTTGTCGCTGTCGGGTCGGTCGCCAGCGCTGCCGCCGAACGTATCCGACCAGATCAGGTTGTAGCCATCATAGTTAGGTGCATTCCATGCCGTGACGAGAAGCGGCATGGCAGCCAGAAGAGAGGTAACAAAGGTCGAGAAGTGCATAGTGAATTGTATCAGATGTAAGCAGTGATATCGGGAATCTCGTCGTGAAAAATAAAAGGAACGGAGAGGGCGGTATAAAGGCACACGGACTGGCCCAAGGGAGTGGTATCACGATGTATCGAATAAAATACAAACTGAAATAACAAAGTAAAGAGCGTGGTGAAGACCGAGGCTTCAGAGCAGCGAGTGTCAAGATAACACAAAACAAAACAAGAACCTGTAATAATCCCAATGTCCTAAAGATTGGCAGAACAAGGCAGACAGTAGGCGAAGGAGCTTCTTTATAGGATGTGGGAGAAGAAGGGCAGGGCAAGGATCAAGAGAGTTTGTGCCGACGAACTCAATACTCGCTCGAGGTCGAGTGGATGGCCGGGGGAGAGAGACGGTATTGTGCCGTTGGATCCTTGGCAAATAGTAAACGTGGAAAGTCCGGTCCGTGGCAGAGTGTCCAGAATGATAACGTAGCGAAGGGGTTACGCGGAGGTGACATGGCCATGATGGTGGGCTACATTGATATAAAGTATGCTGGAAAAGGAGAGGGGGGAGGCAAAACGTCACAAGGGACAAGAGCAAGAGCAAAAGTGCTCACGCCAGCACAACCGATATGCATGCCTACCAGTTCGTCCATCCTTCTCTACTCCGTATGATCCTTTTGCTGTGAAGGATTAAGAAGAATAGGATCACGGAGTCATGGTAGTCCCAGGAGCCAAAGGAGCGAGCTTACTCGTATGCAAACTGTACGGTGTGCGAGTACTCCGTGTGAAGGCGAGGCAAATGGTGAGGTCGAGGCAAATATCTCGAGCGAGGTCTAGAACAACAACAAGGCCCGGAGTCGACGACACGGACGACAGGGGCCGGCAACAACGACCAGGGGCGGGAGATTTACGTATTTACACATGGCGTCAGATGGGTGTGCCAGCTACACGGTATTAGGGGCCACGGGCTAGGCCCATGCACTTATATTGACAACTGCCTAAAGCAGACGGCGCCAAAGCCCGCTCGGGATTGGCCGCGGTGAGACAAGCTTTCTGCCAGATGACGGAACGTGGCCGTCTACGGAGTAGAGTCTAGACTTTGGTCCTGTCCACGAGTGCAGAGTGCTGGTCAGCCCTTTGCAATCTTGCAAACTCCGAAATGTTTCAATATACGTTTTGAAAAGCTGACGTTGGCATGTGATGATTGTTTTCATTTGCTGGAATATTACAGCTTGCTGGCTAGCCGGCTTGGAGAGCCCAATCGGAATTCAAAAGGGCATCCAAAAAATCGATGCAAATAAAACTAAAAACTACCCCGGTACACACTAAAATCGAGAGCCCTAGGTGTGGCCCCCAGGGGTAAAAGGTACAGTATGAGTACGTACGAGTACTCGTACATGACAGCGCGGCACGGTCCAAATAGAGTTTGGTGCGGGATCCCAAAGGGAATGGGTGAAACACACTACGTCAAACGGCCTAGACCGACCACAGCTACCGAGCCCAGCAGCATCGCAAAATGACGGTCGCACGCGGCCTGCAACTGCAGAGCCAAAAGCCAATCAGCAGACCGCAGCAAAAAGAAAAAAGGCGCTTGCCCTGCAGGAGGATGGAAATCCCTTGCGCCGTGCCTGGAAGATAACGCCGATGCCACCCCCTTCTGCTGTCCTCTTGACGGAAGAGCGCGTGCTGTACTGTACTCGTTCGTGGCTGTGACCAGAGAGAATCAAACAGACAGGCACGGGCAGACAGACACACGGACAGACAGGTGCACGGTCCGACGACTAGAAAGTTAAAGTGCTTACTCCGTACTTGTACGTAGTAGAATGTTCCGTGCTTATCTAGACTTTCATGAAACGTTTCCTCTACCTCCCGAGCCAGTCAGCTGTAGATCATTATCGCCGTGGTCTATTATTATTGTGCCACCCCCATTTTGTTCCGCCTTGCTAGCTCTTGTTCCTGAATCCTTCCTCGCTCGCCTCGGTGTGGTCTATGTGAGCCGTGCCTTGTCCGCCAGGTACGGAGAATAAGTAGGAACCTGCACGGCCCTTGCACGATGCTGTGCAGCTAAAGGGCCTGAAACTTGACAACTTGACAGCTGACACCATAAAGCTTAGCATGCTAAGAGGAAAAAGTACTGCCATCGATGATGTACTCAGTAGAGTAGCACAAGCCACATGGAGGTCACATGGAGGTCACATGGAAGAGCCACAAAATAGACTCGGAAGATGAAAATCGGCCGATCTGTTAAACGTCTCAGTGCTGTTGTACTCGTGCAGGCCGATCCTACATGAACAGATGAAACTATGCCATCGTCACGATGTGATGCCAGGTCGCATCCAGCAGGGATGGGACCGACGATCGTTTGAACATGTGAGTGCTTACGGTGTGTTTCCAGGGATCAGTACGCTTTTCGGAAAAGAACGCCTCGAGACGGGCCGACACGGTCAAAACAAGATCTATCTTCAATTTGAAAAGAGAGTTTGAAACAGAACGCCACGGTTTATATTGCAGTTGTAATAAAATAATCAAAAAGCTCGCATGTAACGTTCGTTGTCCGCAGCCGCTCTATTGCTCGTTGACAAACAGGCCGGCCATGCCCATGCCCGTGCCAATGCACATGCTCGTCAGCAGAATCTTCTTCTTGGTCCGCCGCAGCTCGCTCAGACCCGTGACGATCTGGCGCGCGCCCGTGGCGCCCAGAGGGTGGCCCAGGGCAATGGCACCGCCGCGGGGGTTCATCTTGGCCCAGTCCAGGGCCAGCTTGTCGCGGCAGTACACCGCCATGCTGGCAAACGCCTCGTTGATCTCGACAACGTCAATGTCCTCCAGCGTCAGATTGTACTGCGCCAGCAGCTTGGGGATGGCCAGCGACGGGCCGATGCCCATGATGCGCGGGGCCAGGCCGGCCACGGTGCTGCCGACATACTTGCCGAGAATGGGCTGGCCAAGGCGCTGCGCCGTCGACCGCTTCATCAGCAGCACGGCCGCGGCACCGTCCGTGACCTGGCTGGCGTTGCCGCCCGTCGTCGCCTTGCCCCACTGCGGGAAGGCCACGCGGATCTTGGACAGGCCCTCGAAAGTCGTGCCGGGCCGGATGCCCTCGTCGCGCGTCACCGTCACCTCCTTCCACGAGCCGTCGGCGTCCTTGACGCGCGTCGTAATGGGCGCAATCTCGTCGTCAAACAGGCCGTCCTTTTGTGCCTGCTCGGCGCGCCGGAAGCTCTCGACCGCATAGTGGTCCATGTCGGCACGCGTGATGCCAAAGTCGTTGCTGAGGTTCTCGCTGGTCCAGCCCATGGGCATCTGGCAGTCGAGCGCCTCGGCGCTGTGCTTGGTCATCTCCTCGTCAAAGGGCTCCGTCAGCGCGTCGCCGCCCGCCGACATGGACTCGGCACCAATGCCAATGCCAATCTCAATGTCGCCGGCCGAGATGGCGTTGGCAATGTCCGCCGTCACCTTGAGGCCCGACGAGCAGAACCGGTTCAGGGCCACGGCGCTCGTCGTGTTGGGGAACCCAGCCGCCAGCGCCGCCGCGCGCAGCTTGTACGCCGCCTTGACGTCCGACACGTTGCCCAGGGCAATGTCCTCGACGAGGGCCGGGTCGAGGTTGCTGCGCTCGCGCACCTGCTTGAGCAGGGCGTAGATCAGGTACTCGAGGGACGTGTCCTTGAAGCCGCCCTTCTTGGCCTTGGTCAGCGGCGTGCGGATGGCGAGCGTGATGACAATGTCATCGGGGTTCTTGGCCGTGCTGGACGTTGTTAGTATGTGCAAGCGCCGGCAGAGAGACGTCAAGACAGACGTCAACGTCGACGTCAACAAGCTTACATGGCAGACACGGCGCCATTGCCCGGCGCCAGGTGCTTGAGGATCGAGCCAAGACGTTCAGCCATTGTGATAGAAGGATGCGTGGGTAGTGTCGGGTAGTGTCGGGTATGATAAATTGTCGTGCAAGACGTCGTTGTTTGTGTCGAGGAAGAAGAAACGAATGCAAAGAGGCTGGCAGAGTCTGGGCTTATATATGACATTGACTGCCGGCCCCCAGCTGACTAAATTGGGGAACCGCAAGTGTGCATTGCCGAGGCTCGGGGCGCGACGCTCTAATACGAGTACGTGTTACCCCATTGGGGTAATGCTCCCCGCTTAACGCTTCCCCGCTGGATAACAAACTGCCTCTACTGAGCGAGTACAGTTGCGGCAGAAACTAGGCGACGACATGCCGCGGGAAGGGGATAGAATTACTCGTACTGCTACCCAGCTTAGTAATCCCGGTTTTTATTCTTGGCAAGTTTTAATTCTCAGTATATATATATATTTTTTTTTGAATGGAGATGATCAACGTTGGTTTTGGGGATATAATAGGGGTATGCAGCGCCAGTCGCCCCCGGCAGGCTCGGCCTTACGAGTACTTGCCGTCGGCCTCGCGCACCGACTGGTCAAAGCGATGGAAGCCCATAACACCACCCCAAAACGTAAACACTGTCCACTGGCACCAGTTGCGTGAAAACCGCGTGATGCCATGCGGCGCCAGACGCGTCCGGTCCATCCACCACGCCTCGACGACGTGGATCGCCAGCACCGCCGGCGTCATGCGCACGATCAGCCTGCGGAAGCCGTCGACGCCGCCCAGGGACGAGTTGTCGCTCGTCAGGCCCAGCTTGGCCAGCGTCGTGGCCCAGAGTCGTGCCGGAGCCGCGTCGTGGCCCGTGCTGACCAGGACGGCCAACCCCGCGAACAACGCAACGCCGAAAATGACGCCAACGTCGATGCCCGACACATTGGCAAGCGCAACCGTCTTTTCAGTCTTCTCCTTAGCACCATGCTCGGGCAGCGGCACGCCAAAGGCCTTGCGCGCTTCAATGGCGAGCTCGACGAGGCGCGGCCGGCGCTCGTCCCACGAGGCCAGGGGCGGGTCGAGCGCCACGGTGTGCACGGTGCCCGACGTCGCCGTGCGGATCGCCATCGACGACAGGTCCATGTCCACCATTTGCGGCAGGCCCTCGGCAGCCAGCTGCTCGGCCGACATGCCGTTGACGAACCGCAGGTACAGCCCCAGGTCGAGGCTGTGGTCCTTGTTCATGTGGGCCATGGTGGCCTCTTTGGATTTGGCGTCGATTGACATTGTGGGATGTACGAGTACTCGTAGCTCGTCTAGGTGATTTGTAGGAAGAGAGTATGTGATGATGATAAGCCGTGATGCTGCATGTCGGTAAGACGCGATCAAAAGTCCCCGAGAAGCATAAGCGTGTTCCACTTAATTAGGGGCTTCTGGTCAATCAGGGCCTTGCTTCAGGGTCCTGCACCTGATTAGAGCCTCAAGCCAGTGCAACAAAAACACCTCTCAGAATAAGCAGCATGAATCATTGTATTTTTTTCCAAAAAAAAAAAAAAAAAAACAGCGCAATAAGTAATAAAATTTCCTAAGAGACACACCACTTGCGATAGGCCTCCTGCGCCATTGCCCGCACCGCCGGCAAACATGCCACAATCACAGACACAGACACCTCCAGGCCCGACCACACAAGGCTGTCCGTGTTGTCCCACGTCGGATTCGTCGTCGTCGTGGGGCTGAAATGGACGAGAAAGTGCAGCCGGATGCAGCTCGTCACCAGCACAACAATGCCCAAACTAAACATGGCCAGCGCCGTGACGGCGGCCGCCGAGCGCAGCGACGGGAAAAGGGCGTGGCGCAGCACAACCAAGGGCAGCCACGGCAGCACGAGCACCGCGACGTCCTGGACAATGCCAAACGATGCTGCGACGTACGCGAGCGACTGCACGTCCAAGCAGGACGTGGCCGACGCGAGCGATGCGGCCGCCGGCGACGACGAGGACGACGACGTCCAGCGCGTCCATATGGTGCTGACGGGGCGGCACTGAAAGGCGTCGAGGAAGAAAAAGACAATTGTAGACGGGATCACGAACCCGACGGCCGTGGCCAGTACAGCGAGCCGGAAGCGGCGGTAGTAGACGGTGCAGTAGCGCTGGTGGAAGCTGTCCGTCGCCGGCGGCAACGACGTCGACGCGGTCCCTCTGCACAGCTCGTCGAGGGGTTGCGGTGCAAACAGCCGCAGATAGAGCAGCAGCATGGACAGCCGGATGAGCGCCAGGATGGCCAGGTACAGCATCTCGTCGACGTAGAAAGCCTGCATGCCGGCGGCCATGGCACGGCGGGGGATGGTCCACACGTCGACGCCAAACGCGATGACCGAGGCTGCAAGCCGAGTCAGTACGGCATACAAAACGACTCAATCATGAAAACGTACCGTACTGCCCCACGACGAGAAACGTGACAAACAAGGGCTGAACGTTAGTTTTTTTATAAAACGACAGGATACGTCAAATAGGACTTGCTGCAACGGCCATCATCAGATAGTCATCCATGGCATAGCGTGCGGCCTGCGTTGCCCGGCGGTAGAGCCGCAGCCCGAGGCAGAGCACCGCCGGGATTTGGATGGCCAGCAGCGCAAGCAGGCCCGCCTTGCGCGAGCGCACCGGCCACGCACAGGCGTCGGCTATGAAGCGCAGCGTGTCGAGGGCGTCGGCCGGCGAGCATGCCTGCAAGAGACAGGCCTGGGCAGCGGGGATAGCCGACGTATTGCGGCTTGCGCGGCAGGCGCCTGGGGTGACTGGCAGACGACTGCCTGCGAGAACCTCAAGGCAGGGTGCCTATTACTTACTATCAGCCAGAGCACGACGGCCAACATCAGCCATCAACTCACCGCACACGCCGCGAGCAGCCAAGGCTCGGCTGCGACGGCCAGCACCAATGACAAGACATAAACATAACGGATGGCCACCATTGCTGCTGCCAATGCGTGTTATCCTACAGCGTGATGCCTCTGCCGTAGTGTCTTATCCTGGTGCTGCTTTATACGCCCAATGTCTGTCATCCCAAGATCGGTACACCGTCCACCTTGGTCACCCGTCTACGCGTGTCGTGCGTGTTCCCTCCCGACTTTCATCCGAGCCACAACCATGCGGCATTGTCTCCAGCACCGTGATACGTAGCACATGCTGCTTTTCAATCCGTTCTGGTGTCATCCAATGCTATCTGCGTGTCACTGCACCTTGTCACTGCTAAACCACTGTATGATCTCCTTTCTTTGCTTGTATTATGATGCTGATGCCGCTTCTCAACAAGAAAATGATCGTCATCCATATATAACAAGACATGGAGCCCTTTCCTTCTTCGTTTTACCGCCGTGTTTTTCTTTTCTTTCCCGTTGCTTTTACACCGCTGCCAACAAAATCAAAATAAATCAAGTTTTTTTTTTTGCGGTCCTCGTTTCCCTTCCGTCCCATGCTATGCCAGCCCGTGTCCGCGCTCTAGAAAACAATAAACAAATAAACCGAGGCACAAAACGCTAGAATCATATGACGAGAGTGATGTGGAGGATGCGTGCAAGATGGAGAAATAAAGAGGAAGAAGGAATGCTATGCTAGGCACACAATGCATCCCCGACGCTTATTGTCAAGTGACGAGGATGGTGCCCACGAGCAGTATTAACACTGCCCGTGTTTACATGACGAAAATAGCAAATAGGGGTGTGTAGTGCGTGCGGTGTATGGCCGAGTCTGCCGGATGTAGATGTAGATGGTACAAGGTGTGTTGATGTGGTTTGGTGAGGTGCTTGGTAGATGGCTTGGGAGACGCCACGAACGTGTCGTGGGTAATAGATTAGTGAGCTGCTTCCACAACAGCAGCAAGTGTGTTGGCCGATCGCGAGCTGCGTTTGGCCCGGCGGCGAGTGTCGGCGCCAGAGCAACTCTACTGCTCTTCGTTACGACGCGGGCCACGGTGGTTGTTACCGCCGTTGACATTGTTGCCGTTACTGTGGCCGCCAGGACCACCGCCACCACGACCGCCACGGCCACGGCCACGTCCCTCGCCACCACGGCCACCGCGGCCACGGAAACCGCCGCCGCGACCGCCGCCGCGCCAGCCGTCACGCTCGCTGCGAGCACGCGCATGGCGCTGCACCTGGTGGAAGCCGTCGTTGCCCTCGGGCACCGAGGGGGCGGCAGCAGTCTTTGCAGGTGCCGCCGGCGGGGGGGTATCGGGCTGGTCATCAGCCCAAGACTGGGTGTTGGTGGGCGCAGCAGGGGTGGCAGCAAGGCCCGTCTCCGTCTCAGTGGGGTCGCGGGGGACCTCAACCCACTCCTGCGACATGCTCAGGTCCTTGTTGCCGTTGGTGTCCCACTGGCTCTCGCCGGCAGCATTGGCAGCCTCGTCGCCAACCGCGGCGTTGGCAATGTTGGACACAGCCGGCGCAGCTGTGGCAGCCGGCGCAGCCTCGGCCTCAGTCGAGTGGCCGTTCGCCATGGGGGCGTCGTTGCTAGCCTCAATCTCCGTCAGGCTGGCGTTGACAACGGTCGGGTCCGACTCAACCTCAGCAGCTGCGGGAGCGGCGTCCTCGGCAACCTCCTCCACAGCGTCCACAATGTTGGATGGCGCGGCGGCGGCAGCAGCAGCCTTGATCTGGGCGACTGTAACAGTGTTAGTACAAAAGATTCCAAAAAGTGGAATTAGAAAAGTATCGAGACACATACAAGTCGTCTGCAGGGGCTCGTTGGTGACGCTCTTGGCGGTCTCGTCGGCGCCGTTGACAAGCTTCAGCATGGTGGCCACGGCCGTCTCATCACCGGCGTAGACCTGCAGAAGAACACCCTCGAGGGCCAGGTTCTCGTCCAGCTGAGCATTCTGGTCATCGGCACGGCGCGTGGCAGCTAGACGCAAAAACTGCGACACAGCCAAAAGAGCGTCGTGCAGCTTCGTCTCACTCTCAGCAGCAGCCGCCTTGGTGGCAGCACTCACGCCCTCGGCCTTTTCCTTTTCATATTTCTCGGTCAGGGTCTTGGTGACCTCGGCCTTGTCGTTCACGATACGGCGGCGGTAGTCGGCATCGAGCTTCTTGAACTGGGCGTACTGCTCCTCGAGCTGGGCGAGCTGGGCAGCGAGTGCGGGCTTCTTGAGGTGCTGGGCCTTTTGGTCGGGGTTGATGATCTTGAGGGAGACGAGCTCCTCGAGGGACTTGTCGGCGTTTTCAGCAATAAGGGAGTCGGTTTTGGACGCGTTGGTCTGCAAAAGTTAGTACAAGTACAAGATGGACAGGGAGGGGAGGGGAGGGTAGAATTGCGGCTCTAAATACTGACCAGCTTCTTGTTGACGTTGCGAATGTTCCTGAGGCCGGCGGTTAGTATGGGACAAGATCAGACGCCAGCAAAAGAAGGGCGGGCAAGGATCTAAACACACTTTGAGAGCTCGCGCAGATATGCGGGCTCGCTCAAGTCGTCGCCGTTGGCATCGTTGGGAGCAACAGAGCCAGCCTTTTCCGAGGGCGCAACAGCAGACGCAGACGGGGCAGGCGAGTCGGTGCGGGCAAGCTTGCCCTTCTTCTTCTTGGCGGATTTGGACTCGGCGGCTGCCGCGGGGTTCTGGATCGACGATGCAGCCATTGCGATTGGGCGTCTAGAAGAAGCGCGATTGGGAGGCTCGAGGTGGTTTCGAGGACGGTGTTTGCGCGGGAGGATGGGTTAAGGTTGGGCTGGGCTGGGCCGGAGGGTAGGCAAAAGGCTAGCTTGGATGTGTGAGTCGGGACGCTTTGGGACAGCAGATGCGCGAGGGGAGGTGGGAGGTGTAAAATCGGGAGGTGAAGAATGAAAAGGAGAGATCAAAGATCAGAGAAGAGAGAGAGATGATGGCAAACGAGAACCGAGAGACAAAAAGGGATAGGACAGCTATGACAGGAGATAATTGGGTGAATGATCTAAAATAGTACGAGTAGTTAACGTACAGGCAGACGGTGGCAGAGGGAGGCAGAGACCAGATTGGTGGCAAAGGTGGAAATGCTGGGAAAAGTGGATGGTGGAAGAGAAGAGGGAAAGTGAATGAAGACGCGGATGAGAAAGATTCAGTTCAGGCAGTCAACGGCTTACGGAATAGCAGATGCAGCAAAAATGCAAAATTATATAATCACTTCTTTATTTTTATTTTATGATTTATTTTTGCACAAGCATGAAGCCGTTTGCTATTGCAAAGTCGGGAAGGAGGTGCGTCGTGTGTGACCAAACACAACGGAAGGAGCGACCTGGGACACAACAGCTTCGGCTGGCCCTCTTCTCGCAAAGAGCTCCAGGCTGTTCCGTTGATTTCCACGAGTACCCCACGGGCTCCTTGGCCAATCAGGACAAATTTGCTCACAAGACAGCTGCAAGCGGCAAGGGTGCAGCAGCCGACGAGATTCTCCATGCTTCTATTACCCCTGGTACCCACTGGCGGCGCTAGCTCTCAGCGGCAACGACACACAGAGTACTCGTAAATAAAGAAGAAATAAGTCACGATGCCTCTTGGGTACAGGGATTTATTCGCAACCGAGTTTAGCCCAGATAATCTCACAGCAACGCCGCACGCAAGCAGACAGATCTTATTTCGGTTTAAAACATGCATGGGAATTTGCGGCATGACATGATCTCGCTCATTGTGATTTGTAGTAAAGCTACCGAGGCCGTAAGCACCAACTGCAGTGATCTTCCAGTCCATGACCTATTGCATGACGCCCTACTCGTACTCGTGTTGGCCTCATACTCGTATTCGTAGTTGGGCGACTCTCCACTGCACTCTCGGCTTGGCGCGTGTCCGGCCTGCAGCCTCGTTTGGCCTCATCTGGCCATTAATACCAGACAGTGGGAGCCTGAAGCGTCGTAGGTGATAGTGTGCGCAGAGCACATTGCTCTTTAGCCTTTCTCTAGGTCATAACATCGTAATCATATGCGAGCTCAGCCCTTGAACTTGAGCACAGTGTCTGCCGTCACTTTCTTGACACTGCGCGCCGTAATACCGCGCTCGCTGCCGCGCTTCGACTCGATTGCCGCTTCCTTGACAAGCCTGCGTTTGTTAGAATTGGTTGTATGTGGGAGACATGAGCGGAAATGACGTACGTCTGCATGAACAGGAGGTAATCGAGAAAGATCTGTGAGTATTAGCATCTCAGTCCCAATGACGACATGTGCTCAGTCCATGACATACAACAACGTCGACGTTTCGGCTGAGGCTGGCATTGGCGTGGGCTTTGACAATCTTTTTGACGGTCGCACGCGGGTAGAGTTTCTGTCCAGGTGCCATTTTTTTCCTTTTTCAATTGTGTTGCTTTGTCGTGGTCGTGGCGAGATAAACGTCGATGCTGGTAACGATGCAGTGTTTACTTTGCATTGGCTACTCGTAGTCGCGTCGCGCGATCTGGGGAATTGGAATGATTATGTAAGCCAGCTCGGTGAGGGGCTCTGTGGCGGCAGTGAAACAGAGTCCCCACTGAGAGAGTACTCGTACGTCGTACCGCCGTACAGAGCCACGTTACTGGTAGCCCCGCCCCGTAGAAAAGCTCACGACAGGACAAACCACGCAACCTCCCGACAGCCTTGCCCGCACCGACACAATGCAACGACGAATGGTACGTGTATGACGGGCTCAGTTTTGTACCAGGAAAAACAATGCTAACCCATTCCCAGCTCAGCAGAGAAGACGAGGAGGCCGCGGGCCCCGAGGTGGAGGTGCGCCGCGAGGACCAGGAGAAGATCAACAAGTTCAGCCGCCTGCACCAGCGCGAGCTCAACATGGAGGAGCAGCTCAAGACGAAGAACAAGGAGAAGGAGGAGCTGGACGACATTAGCACCGAGCTGGAGCTCGTCGACGAAGACGACAAAGTCCCGTGCGTCCTGTCTTGTCTCCCGGTCTCTCGCGAACAAGCAAAGCGTCACTAACAAAAAAACAGATACCGCGTCGGCGATGCGTTTTTCAGCGTCAAGGCGACCAAGGCGTTGAAGATGGTGGAAACGGCGACGGCCAAGGCGGACGAGGACATCAGCACGCTGGAGGACTCGCTGAGTACGGTTCGCGAGGAGATGACGCAGCTCAAGGTGGACTTGTATGCGCGGTTTGGCCGGAGCATCAACCTGGAGACATGACCGGACAGGCAGTTTACAGAAGCGAAAATCAAAATACCCCGTGACACGAGCCTGCTTTAAAATTTCTTTGCTGCTTATGATTTCTGCTGTTCCAGCTTTACGTTGGATGCGATGAATCGTATCTGCTCGCACTAAATTTGTCAGCTATTCATACAGCTCTCATCGTCAAGCTAGGGCACATGTCACTTATTTAAAAAGACTATTACAAAGACTACTCCCTAATAATAGACTTGTGTTGGTACGTAAAAGGCGTGCTTCCCCCGCATTTGCCTTATTATCGTGCCGTTTATCCGTCGGCACTTTAATGGAAAGGCTCGGGTTCAAAAGCGGCAAGTGAATGCCGATGACCGTCTCTGCGTTTCTTTCTTCAGCTCCTGCATCCTTTACTCGTAGACGAGAAGTGAGTTTTGGCTACCATTCCCGTGCCACCCATTAACCTGTCAGAGTACGAGTATACTCGTATATGCCAAGCTTGACTGCATGCGAGTAGTCCATCTCCACCCACCAGACACGGCTATGCGGCATCTGCCGTCTCAAAGTAGAGTAATATGAACGACAATCACATGTTGATCCTTACGAGCACATTGCATTGTACAATCACATAGCCACACACACTGCACACGCCGTCCAGCATGTCTACGAGTTCCACCATCGGACCGTTATCTCGGAGGATGCATCGACTGCCTGCACATACAGCAAAAAGAAAAGTGCATGCACATGTCCTCCGTAGCTCGGCGAAGCTCGGCCCGTCCGAGACCGCTGTGACGACGGTCGTATTGGGGCATGCACTTGTTAGTATTAAGAAGCAATAAAGAGTCACACAAAGGGTTCGCACTAGCACCTGCCGGGCCCGGCCCCGCTCCTACTCACCCGCCGGTCTGAGTACTCGTAGCATGTAATCACCGTATCAGCATTTTGGGGAGTGTTGTCTGTGCATTATTTCATCATTTCTTCTCCGTTCCTTTATTCGTCTGTTTTCTCGGGCTGCTTCTCTGCGTCTCCTACATCGGCAGACGATCGGCCAACGTTGACCCTTGTCCTAATACAAGTACGGAGTACTTCTCCGGACTCGGTACCTCTACCAGCACAGCTGCTGCTTCCACTCCGCGGATCAAACTGTCCGGCTTTAATCTGATGGCATCTGGTGCTTGATTATTTTCGCCCTTCTATGCACAGACTTTTTTGAGTAGTCCTGTTGCATGCACAGACTTTTTTGAGTAGTCCTGTTGCTTGTGCCAAAAGACGCACGACACTGCTACAATGGCAGGCAATTCTTCAACAACACTGCCTGTGATGCAGGCAGATGAGCAAACACCAACAGTACACGATCAGACACACAACCATCGTGAGTACTAAACTACTTGGCTTTACGCCTATATGTGGCAGTCTAGACCTAACACACCAGGCGGCCTGCACCAGCTCGTCAGCGAGATTGACGAGAAGGATGCCCAGGAACGATACCGCGAGGAGGTGGCCGACAACATCCCCGGCACACCGCAGCACCAGACAAGCCAACAGACGGCAACAGCCAGCCTGTCTGAAAACGAGACCGAGGCCCTGATTGTGGCCTGGCGGGACAATGACCCTGAGAATCCATACAACTTTTCGACGGTGAGTTGCCTCGGGTCATACGAGTAGAAGAAGCTCAATCAAAACTGACGACAGCAGTCACGCAAGATGGTCATCGCCGCAACGACCATGGTGGCCATCCTCAACAGCACCATGGGCAGCGCTTTGCCGAGCAATGCCATTCCGTACATGACCAAGGAATGGGGCGTCACGTCCACGACACAGAAAGTGCTGCCCATGTCGACATATTTGATTGGTGTGTCTGTTTTGCTCTCTCTCAAGTCTTTTTTTTCTGTGCATCTCTGACCATCAGGCTACATCCTCGGACCGCTCGTCTGGGCACCGCTGAGCGAGCAGTTTGGCCGCCGGTACCTGACGCTCGGGACTTTCGTCCTCTTTACGCTCTGGACCATGGCGTGCGCCCTGGCGCCCAGCTGGCCAGCGTTTCTAGTCTTTCGCCTGCTGTGCGGCACGTTCGCCAGCTCGCCCATTGCCATTGTCACGGGCATCATGGCCGACATCTACGACGACCCCACGACGCGCGGCCGCGCCATGGCCGTCTTCATGGTCATGACGCTGCTGGGCCCCCTGCTGGCCCCCATCGTCTCGGGCTACTGCGCCACCACCATTGGCTGGCGCTGGGCCTTTTGGATCGGCCTCGCCTATGCCGGGCTGTCGCTCGTCGCCCTCGTCTTGTTTTTGCCCGAGACCTACGGGCCCATTTTGTTGAGGGACCGCGCGCGCCGCATGCGCCGGGCCGACCCAAAGGCCAACATTGTGGCGCCGCACGAGCTTGAGAAAAAGGACCTGCGCGCCCTGCTCGTCGTCGTCCTGACCCGGCCCGTCCGCATGATTTTCTTTGAGATGATTGTCACCTGCGTCTGCTGCTACCTCGCCCTCGTCTACGCCATCTTCTACATGACTTTCCAGGCCTACCCGCTCATCTTTCAGGGCATCTACCACTATAGCCCCGGCACCGAGGGCCTCATCTTCTTGACCGTCAGCGCCGGCTCCCTTCTCACACTACCCTTATTTTACGCCTACGACCGCTACCTCGAACATGCTACCAAGCGCGGCGCCCCCTGGACCCGGCAGGAAGAGTACCGCCGCCTGCCCCTGGCCTGCTTGGGCGGGCCCATCTTCGCCGTCAGCCTGTTCTGGCTCGGCTGGGCCGCGCGCGCCGACGTCTCGTTTGTCGTGCCCATGCTTGCCGGCATCCCCTTTGGCCTGGGCTTTATTCGTGTGTCTCCTTCTCTTTCTATCTCATATTCTAGTTTCGATACTAACTACTTTGCTAGTCATCTTCATGGCCCTCCTCAACTACATCACCGACGCCTACGAGATCTTTGCCGCCTCGGCCAACGCGGCCGCCTCGTGCTGCCGGTCCTTACTTGCAACGGTGCTGCCCTTGGCCACGACGCCCATGTTTGCGCGCCTTGGAATCTCGGGCGCCTGCAGCTTGCTCGGTGGCCTCAGTCTCATCATGTGTGTCATCCCCTTTGTCTTTATCTACAAGGGCGAGCAAATCCGTGGCAACAGCAAGTTTTGCATTGCCCTGCAGGAGCGCAAGCTCGACATGCTGCGCAAACTGGACGACCAGCGCCAGCGCCAGCAGGGGCAGGCCATCACGCAACAAGGAGCTCTCATTAAAAGTGATCCTGCAGTGAGCGCCGCCATGCAGAAAGAAACAGTCTAGATGCCTAGACAACAGTTGCAAAAGTTGAATCTCATTTCGAAATCTATAGACTGGCAGGTACAAAATTTAGGTGTGGTTTTCATAATGTCCTCTTGCATTCTCGCTTAAAGTCAATTTCATGCTGTGGTCTCTAGCTATATAAAATCCATGTGCTCCTTCTAATTGTTTTGCTCCTGCCATCGTCCCCCAGCGCATCTCGAAACCTACCCAAGTACAGTGGCAATGTTGTTATGAATACAAAAAGAGCCCGGGCCCAGGCCATGATATACATGGAGAAACTGCAGCTGCAACCTAGAGCAGCCACCAAAAGACAAAGAACATATTGACTACTCACGATAACCGCATGCAGGATAAAGCAAATGTGCTGCAATAGCAGTAATGGGGGATGTAGGGCTGCTGGTCTGCTAGTCGCACCCGGGGACCGCGTCGGGCACACTGTGTCTTGGGAGATTGTGGTTTTCTTTGGCGTTCTTCTTTCTTCCGAGAAAAAGATTCTCAAGGTCAGCACTGAACTGAGCCGTGCTCTTCATCAGCCTCGGTTTCATGGGGTTGACGCGCCCACTCCACGTCTTGAACTTGGACGTCGGGGCACTCGAGTCAAGCGTCAGTTGGGGAGGTGCTCGGTCACTCTTGAGAGAAAAAGCACCACTTGGCTGTCGTTCTGCGGTGGGAGAGACCGGGTGAGAGACCGGGTGGGTGTTGTCGGCGCCATCGACATCGTGCGAGGAGACGGCGTCTCTGTACGAGGAGCTGGGACTGGGACTCTCGCGTTGCACTTCTTGGATAGCAGCCGGAACGGCAGGGCTTGGAAAGGCATCGGAAATGTATGCCCGCACTTCTGCGTAGGCCTTTGCCACAGGGGTGGAAGGCAACGAGTGGGTTGGCTTCTAGCCAGTCTTGGGCGTCGAGGGCGTCTCGGCATTGCCATTGACACCGGCCTTCTTCTCGGGGGTGGCCATTGCCGGGCTTTGGCGGTTGTCGATATTAATCAAGCTACCAAAAATGCTGTCGATTCCGGTGATAGTCTCTTCATCTGGGCTGTGTGTCGTTGTTTGTTCCCGTGCTGTTTGTTGACGTTCGGGCTCTGGTGTGCGTGGCAAGTCGTCTTGCTGGGGCATCTCACCGCCGTCACTCGCTCCCTCGACCTGCACATTGTCCTTGGGTGGGCTGGCTTCGTCCATGTGGTTTTGCACCTCTGATGCGTGCTTGGTTTCAGGTGTAGTATCAGGTGACGGCGACAAGCTGCTAATGCCCGGATTCGACTTCCGAGACATAAACTTTCCAAGTCGAGCCCGAACAGCCTTCTCCAGCCCGGCGGCGAGAGACTTGGAGGGCACACGAGACAAGGCTGGCATGTCGCTTCGGGGCTCAGTGGCGCACTGAGACTGCATGTCGGCTGCTTCTTTTGGGCTCGAGTGGCAGTCACTGCCCGGGCGTGTAATCTGGACTGTGCTTCCAGAGCCCAAATTCACCTCGCAGCTTGTTGTCGACAGCATAGAGGTCGGCCACCAAGCATTGTCCATATCCCGCACATCAAGGGTTACCGTGTGACGGTGTGCAGCATGGAGTTGATCCCCCAGTCGATAGGAGCTGCTGGACGCGGTCAAGCTGGCCTGGAAACAATCTGATGCACCATCATATTGCTCTGCATTTGTGCTGGAGACCGGCATGGCGGGTGGCCACGTATGTGAGAGTCGCATCTTGCGAATAGCCGCAGAACGTGTTGGGCTCCCTCTCTGTATTTGGCAGATTTGCCGGTGCCAATCATCCGACATCTGTTCCAGGTCGCCAACAAGAGACTTTAGAGGACTGTGCGCCCTCAAGACCCGCGGCCCGGCTCGACTGGCTGGTTCAGCTGCTTCATTGGACACTCCATCCATTTGAGCTCGGCCTCGCGGTGTGTTGTTTGTCGTGGCATGGTCAAAATCTGCAGTATTAGCTCGTGTACTTTCTTTGACGTATTAGCAATACTCACATCTGCCTGGAAGGCTCAGCGAGCGACTTGCATCGTGAGGACTATCTTGTTGGTTTCCTTTGCGAGTGCACTCCGCCTCTCCCTCACGATCCGCAACGCCTTGAATGCATGGGGAGGGAAGATTGAGAGAGCTGATTTGGGAATCCTCAGACTCTCGGCCGTGCCTTGCAGTCTGGGCCACAAGAGGGGCAAGACTCTTGCGACCATTGCCAGCATCGACAGCATTCCAGGCTACACTGTCGCTGCTAAGAGGATGGATAGCAGTGGTTGGAAGCCGCCCCAGGCTGACGACGCGAGCCTTACATGCCTCGTGAATGCTGCCGTCCTCGTCCGTCAGACTGAGAGACGTAGGAGTCACCTCGGATTTTTCCTTGTCCGAGTTTCTCTTGGCGGCAGTTTGCTCTCCTTCCGAGCCGGAGCGATTGCTCAAGTCGGCATTGCCACCACCCCTTTCACTCTCTCGCTTCTTTCCACCGGGGACACTAGCGTGCGTTTCCGACTTTCCGGCAGCTTGTGTAGGAACCGACACTTGTCCCACTGGAGAGCGTGTCTCGGACTTGACTGCCACAAATGGAAACCGGATCCAATCTCGGAGCCGTCCTGAGTGCGAGCGTCCGCCCAGGCTTGGCAGTGCAGACGCACGGGGAGGGGCAAGGTCAGAGGTCGAAAGGGCTCGATTCGGGGGCAGAAATGTGTCGGTGGCCGACCTGAGCTTGCGGCTCACCGCAACGGGCAAGGAGGAGCTGTCCACGACAGCGTTCTCGGCACATTGACGAGTGCTGTCGTCTGGCGGGGTTGTGTTGGTGGGCTTCCGCAGAGCGGCCGTGCTGCAGGCCGATGCTTCCACGGCATCTTCTCGAATGGTGGACATGCTGGATCTCTTGTACGAGTGCGACGAGTACGGCTGGAGCTCCTTTTGGAGCTCTTCTTGCATGCGCTTGTGTGTGAGACGACGCACCTCGGCGCGATGCGCCGTCATGACCAAATCGTCAGCGCTCTTGGTCGTCTCGGGTGTCTGGCTGCTGTAGTGGCTGCCTACGCGCGACGGCGAGCCGCGGCCAATGCTTCCAATGTGGCTCATCAGGCTGCTGAGCGGGCTCAGACCGGTGGTGCTGGGAAGCAAGTCACCAGCAGCGGCGGTGTCACCCGACTTTTTGGGTGTTTTGGGGCCTGCGTGTTTGGGCACGCACAATGCTGTCTGAGACGATGCCTTGGTTCGGGAA
The DNA here is from genome assembly GCA_029299015.1 of Ophiostoma montium. Classification (NCBI taxonomy): domain Eukaryota; kingdom Fungi; phylum Ascomycota; class Sordariomycetes; order Ophiostomatales; family Ophiostomataceae; genus Ophiostoma; species Ophiostoma montium. The sequence goes on along the minus strand of JANSMC010000059.1, from coordinate 30,787 downwards.
AGCTGGAGAAGTTCATCGTCGCTGTCGGTCCCGCTGTCGACGAGGCCTTCAAAGTCTGGGATCTTGGGAATTGGATGCCGAGCAGGAGAGCGCTGAGACGAAGCACCGTCAGAGCAAGAAGACGAGGCTGCTGCGGGAGCTGCTGGGGGTGGCGTGGCCGGCCGTGCTGGCAGGCTACCGACGGCAGCTCGCTGAGGAGCCAGCTTGGCGGGCGGCGGAGGCACGGGCAGGGTGCGGATGGGCACGGGCTGTTTCTCGTCGCCCGAAGGCGAGGCGGCCGGCCGGTGGCAGAAACACGAGACCATCCTCGATATGAGGTGCAGTCTCTGCAGCCAGGGTGGTTTCTTGCAGCCAATGTGGTTTTTCTGCAGCAAGGTGGTTATCTGCAGGCAAGGTGGTTTTGTATTCGGAGATCTCGTAGAGGGTAAAAGGGTTGAAGAGAGCAACGAGAGTGACGAGAAAGACGAGTTGGGCAAAGAAACAAGAAAGTTCGAAACACTCAAATCCCAGCCTCAAACAGAGGTGACAAGAAAATGGCGAGGGCGACGGCAAGAGATGCGAGTAGAGACTGGCCCATGTCATACAAATGCATAGGTCGTGGTTGTTGACAGGGGTCCCAAACGGGAAGGAAAACAAAGCTGCTGGAGAGAAGGTGCGTCGTGACGAGGCTGCCTCTCGTATGCGTATGATCCAACCGTTTGAGAAGGCATGCAGAATCTTTGATACAGAGCCCATCCGGGTTCCTGCCCGTCTCAGCAGAGTTGCTGGGGTATTGCTGGGACAGGTGGTTCGTTCCTTCCCCATGTTGAGCAGTTCGCTCTTGCCGTCCCGTTGCCTCTGCTTGACCTTGCAATTGTATGCCTGATCGCTCTTTCCTGATTTGACAATTCGATGATTTGATGACGAATAGCTGGGCATCAACCTTCTCAATAATACAATATATGAATATATCAGAGTACAATATCATGTTAGGTTAATTTTAGATGAATAATTATGAAGACGAAATAAATTACCAGCGTGTGGGATACAAAACTTTTTCAGCTGCAGGGTATATAAAGTGAACCAGCGCCAGACAAAAGCTGCAAGAGGAGGGAAAGATAAATCCAAAAAAGTAAAAATACAGCATCCCTCTTCAAATATGTGTCATCGTAAATGGCGTCATTTGTCAGCCGATCGAGCCAACATTATACATCCTCCCACGAGTAGTCGGCCCAGAGCTCGCCGAGGTTGAGGCCGAGAAGCTCGTAGTTGAAATCAGGGTTGACGGCAGGCGCCTGCAGCTGCTGTGCTGTTGTTAGTGGTGGACAGCGAAACGCAGAGGCGGAATCAGGGAGACGTACCGTGGGATCGGCATTGGGATTGGCAATGCTCGACATGTTGGCAATGTTGGACACCCACCAGGCGGCCGGGGGCGCGGCTGCAGCTTCGAGCGGCGTGATTCCGGGGACCAGACCGGTGGCACCGGCAGCGGCGGCGGCGGCCGAGGCAGCGGTAGCCTGAGCTTGCGCCTGAGCTTGACTCACGGACGGGAGGTTGTAGGGGGTCAGGGACTGCACGCGTTGAGTATTAGGAGAGAACAGTTCTGTCAACGCGGCGGCTGCTGCTGAAGTCGTAGACGGCGCCGCAAAGGTAGTACTACTTGCCTTGGCCACGTCGGGAGCCCCGTTGAGGAGCGACCGCAGCTTGGAGGACGACGACATTGTGGTGGCAGCAGCAGCAGAGGCAGCCGTCATTCCGGGGGGCAGAGAGAGGCTGGGGTGGCCGGGTTGAACATTCCCCGTTCCTGGCCCAGCTGCTGGAGTAGCCGACAGCGGGCGCAACTGCTGCTGCTGCTGCTGCTGCTCGTCGGCTTCCGTTGGGCCGTCGCCGTTCTGTGCCAGAGGCACGGCACCACCACCACCACCACCACCACCACCACAACCAGTCTGCTGCTCTTGCCGGGCAACCAGCTTGTACTGCAGATTGACAAACCGCTCGGCCGACGACGCCTTGGCCGCCTCGGGCGTCTTGTCGCCCAGGTGCGCCTCCAGCAGGCCCGTGGCGGCGCACATGATGGAGTAGCCCCAGGGCTCGTTGTTGCCGCACCGCAGCACGCGGTCCTCTTTCAGGGCCAGGCACTTTTCCAGCAGCTTCTTGGTGTGCTGCGAGTTGACCATGATCATGTTGGTCGAGCCGCGCGACTGCAGCATTGTGACGCTGCACAGGTTGATGGACAGCGTCAGGGCGTCCTCGCGCAGGAAATTGAGCGTCCGGATGCCCTGCTCGGCCAGCTTGTCGTGCAGCAGCACCATGTCGCGGGCCGCGTTGTAGTAGATGATCTCCGAGTACTGGTACTTTGAGTTTGTCTTGCGCAGCTTGAGGTAGGGCTGGTGCAGCGGGATAATGTACTGGCGCAGCTGGATGTGCAGCAGCGTGTAGGCCAGCAGCGGCGTCAGGTGCGTGCCAGATGACGTGCTGTTGCTGTCGTCGGTGGCCCCCGCGGTCCCATTCGTCCCGTTTGCCCCGTTCGCCCCGGTGGCCCCGTTCGCCCCGGCCGTGCTCGGTGCCGTCGTCCGCACATCCCACGACGGCAGGGCATCAATCTCCTGCGTAATGTCGTTGGTGTAGCGGATGACCTGGTCATAGTCCAGGTCGTCGGGCGGGCCCGTCAGCACGCGGCTCAGCTGCAGCCGCAGCGGCAGGCTCTGCCGGCTCAGGTGCTGGTAGGAGCTAAACGTGTACTCGTCGGTGGGCCGCGACTGCGGCAGCTCCGTCGTGGTCTCGTCAAAGTCCTCGTCGGCGAGGTTGCGCGGCGCGTGCACGTCGAACCGCAGCGCGCTCAGCAGCGTCGGCAGCCCGTGGTCAAAGGACGCCTGCATGTCAAACTCCTGGATCGTCGCCCAGATGCGCCGCCGCATCTCCTGGTTGTAGACCGACACCGAGTCGTGGATGTGGCTCGGCTCGCGGTGCAGGCCCACGGACACGGCATCCTGCGTCAGCGCGCCCGACGCCTTCCAGAACCGCTTCTTCTTCATCGTGTTGACGCGCTTCGCCAGGTACGTCAGGCACGCAATCTGGTAGTGCACCAGCTTGCGGTGCTTTTGGCTCTGCCGCTGGCTCCAGGCCTCGCACGCCGTGATCCACTTTTCCGCCAGGTGGTGCGACTGCGAGATCATGCCGACAAACTTGCCCGTCGGGTTGCCGCGCAGACAGCTCGAAATGGACATGATGGAAAGCAGCAGCGCCGTAAACGACGGTGCGCGCTGCTGGGCGCGGTCCGGGTCCCAAAACGCCGCGTAGTCGCGCCGGAAGCTGGGGATGTGCACGATGCGGTGGATCTGCTCAAACTGGTCGAGGTAAATGTTGACGAGAATGTCCATCTCGTGGCGGTCGGGCAGCAGCGCCTCGAGTTCCGGGTCGGGCTGCGAGAAGCGTGCCTCGCGGTCCAGCTTGCGCTTCTGCCGGTCTTTCCCGTGGTGGTGGTGCGCGTGCAGCGGCCGCAGCCACTCCTCGGCCGTCTCCTTCATAAACGGACAGAGGCCCGTGAGCTCGCTAAACGCCATGCAGGCATTGTGCGGCCCAAAGTAGCGCGTCTTGAACTCTTTGCCGCGGAAGAACCGCAGCTCGTCGCCCACCTGCATCGCCGCCGCACCGCGCGGGCCGTAGATGGTCTGCACAAACGTCGACGGTGGCGACGGCGCACCTCCCTGGTGGCCGTCGTGCTTGTCCTGCGGCGACTCGTCGTCGTTGAGCGTCGTGCTGCTGTCGGACGGTGCCAGCAGCTTGTTGAGGTTGAGGTTGAGGTTGCCGCCGCCGCCGTTGGCGCCCACGGCCGATGCCAGCAGCGACTTGAGCTGCGCCACCTCGTGCTCCAACCGCCGCATGCGGTCGCCCTCCATCAGGCCGGCCGTGCCGCCATTGGGTGACCGATGCGAGTCGCGCCGGTAGGGCGGCATGATAACACCGCTACCGCCGCCGCCGCCGCCGCCACTACCACCGTCCATGTAGCTGCCGCCGTGGGTGCTGCCACCGGAGCCCATTGGGTTGTGGCCATGCCCGAGGCCGTGTCCGTGGCCGTGGCCGCTGGTCAAGGCCGAGATGCGTGCGTCAAAGTTGGCGAGCGCGCCGAGCGACAGGCCGTTCTTGGCCGGCGGCGCGAGGCCGGGGCGTGTCTCGTACGTGCACCGCTCGGGCGTGCCCGACTTAATGCACCGCTCGCACGGAAAGCCGCGGTCGCATGACAGCTTGCGTCGTCGGCACTCGAGACACGACAGGCGCACGCGCTGCCGCTTGCGTGGAGGCTGGTCGCCCTTGTCGTCGCCCGGCCGGCCGCTCTCGGACCTGTCGTGGTCGTGGTCGTCGTCGGGGGAATGGTCGTCGACGGGCGACGACCGGCCGCTGCTGGCCTCGGAGCTTGCTCTCCGCTCGGTCGCCGACATGATCGAGGGGGGGGCTATTTAGGAATGGTACTAGAGGGGGAGGGAACGAGAGACACGAGGTGGCGGTTGCACCATACCCCCGCAGGCAGAGAGAGATGTCTTGAAGCTCGTGCCAGACTGGATGCACCCCGCAAAAAGCTGTCCTGAGTGCTGACGCTGGCTATTATTGGCTCAGGGCTCTGAACCCTGGTAGTAGGTGGTGGCCAGTGTAGTGGTAGGCGGCAATATGGAAGATGGGTGCTGTCGCAGTTGTCGCGAAAAAAAAACGGCGATGCTGTACGAGAGCGCATCTCGCGCAATGGAGGCCGATCCGTCAATCCAAATGCAACCGTCTGCGAATAGACTTATGGGGCCCTTGTCGTCACTGTTGGCTCTGCAAAACGGCAGGCTTCACTCAATTTACAGCAGAGTACGCCAGTTCCGCTGGTGGGTCGTTATTGCGGGGCTCACTCGGAAATACGAGCTTATGCCGAGGTCGAGCAAAGCGAGACGGGACAGCAATATTCCTGTCAATACTCGCACCAACAGTGCAACTTGCAAGTTGTACATTTATGTACTCGAAGACGAGTACTCGTAGACCATCAATGTGCGTGAACGGGACGGAGATTACCCGACTTTATGTGTACTTTGTCCAGATGCCTGTCGTCGGCTTACCTAGAGTCTCCGAGACCGGCCACCCACAGGCTCGCTCATCCCTTTCCATTGGCTGTTTCATAGGACGAGTACTCAGTAGTCGGTACTCATAGTCTCATTTCTACTTGTTTTCAACGGACTTTCATGTCTTGGTCCGGACCCTCTTCAAAAACCACGCACAATTATCAGATCCTCCTTATCAGATGGAAACTTTACCATGTGGGGGCCCGCACACACGTACGAGTACGAGAACTTGTAGATCTGTCGTCTTTTTGCGTCTTTCCGAGCGAGAAGGAAAATAGGTACATGATTCAGCCGATGCCTTGTTGTTCGTTTTCAGATATCTCCACGGAGCTTGCACAGAGTACGCTATGTATCATGATAGATGCATCCGTGCGACGTGCTTAGTAATCATAGCTGAACACATTGACAACAGCATCTACTCGTGTTCGTAATGTCTCGTTATGCCGAAGCCACAGTACGCATAGTGTCGGTCGAGCTAATACTTGTAAGTCGCAAAGGTTTGAATGCAACATACGCGTACGAGTACTCGTACAGCTGCGAATGTGCTTTTGACAGGGATTCGTACCATGACGACACGTGCTCACCGCCTGCCAAGACTAGCCGGCAGAACCCCCGCGTCTCCACTTAATTCTACGACGCGTTCTGTGCGACAGCCGCGTCTTGCGTGGTGAGGCTCGTGGCCATGTTGACTTGCGACGCAGCATACCGTATCTACTCCGATATCCACTACCGACCATTTATACATATTGCCGTATTTGTTTTTTTTTTGCATTGAGAATCGCGACTGCGACCTGTCCCACGGCATGGCGCCCATCTCGGTCCCCATCGCATCGCGGCTGCCGTCGTCGCTGCGCATTGCCTCGACCAGTGCGACGGCGGCTCGTGTCATGGGCCGTCTGACTCGCCCGTCGCTAATCTCTCTTGCGCTCGACTGGCTCGACGAGCAGAACCAGGCCCTCACGGCACCCTATCTGAGGCCGCGCACACACGACGCCGGGGACGACTACGATGCCGACGACTTTTACCCACCCGCCGAAACACTCGATGCCCTCCAGGACTACTATGCCGACCTGCAGACGCGCAAGGGCTCCAAGCGCGAGGTGCTCGACCGCATCCTCGAGGGCGACTGGCGCCACGGCCTCAGCATGTACCAGCTCGCCATGGCCGACTTGCAGTACCTGTACGACCACCCGACGAGCCAAAAGTGGACGGCCTTTCAGATTGTGCCGCTCAAGGCACAGCGAGACGGCGACGGCGACAATGGCGACAACGACAACGACGACGTTTCGGCCGTTCTTGACAAGACCTCTCTTGTGGTGCCGCGCTTCCACCCGTCGTCGTTCTTGCGCAACCTGCAGGCCCAGATCCTGCCCGATATCAAAGTCCACTACAACTTTGACCGCCACAAGACGTTACCACTCCTCCTCCTGCGCATCTTTATTCTGGACTCGCCCTACAACACATCGCTGGCCACGGCTGCAGCAGCGCCCACGGCCTCGGGCGAGCCGGCTAGTGTCGAGTCGTCCCGCACCGTCTACATTGCCTTTCCCGACGCGTCGCCCTTTGTCTACCTGTCGAGCGCACAGTCCACCTCGGCCGGCGGCGGCGGCGACAAGGCACCCGGCGCGGGCGCGGGCGGCGCCACGACCACCACCAGCACCTCCATCCCGAGCGACGCCCGCAGCCTACGCAGCCTGGTCGTCGAGGCGATTCCCAAGGCGCTGTCGCGGCCACGCGAGCGGTATGCGCTGAAACCGACCAACCTGGCCACGCGCAACCTGTCGGAGCTGCTGCTGCGGCGCGGTGCTGGCCGGACCAATGCCGCCGGTGGTGGCTGGAGCATTTTTGCCGACGAAAAAGCCATTGCGTCGCCGCTGAGCACTGTGCCGCCGCCGAGTGTGGCCTCGCAGCTGAAGCGCGCAGCGACGGGCACGGCCAGCCCCCTTGCAAAAAAAGACGCATCCACTACCACCACCACCACAAAACGCGCCGTCTCGCCGGGTGCCCGACGTGACGAGCGGCTGTCCAAGCGGCGGCGACTGGTGGCGGCGGCACGCTTTGGGCAGGCGGCGCGCATAGACGACGGCTGTGGCGTCGAGCGTGTCGACATTGTCATGCAAGAGCCGTACCCGGGAGGAGGCGCGAGCAGCCGGCACGACCGGCACGGAGAAGACGCACAAGACGAAGACCCGCTGCAGACAACGCCGGCCACGAGACAGCGGGCCAAGGGCGGCCGGCGTAGCCAAATCGAGGCCGTCTTGGCCCGCGAGGACGAGGACGAAGAGGCCGAGGAAGCACAACAACAACAACAACGGCGGAGGCGGCGGCAGCGGACGGCCGGTGCCGACGATGAGAATGATGACAACGACGACGACGAGGAGGACGACGGCGGCAGCGGCGGCGGCGGCGGCAACAAGAACGAGTGGCGGCCGCGCGTGACCTTTACATTCCAGGGCCCGCACGTGTTTGCCGGAATCCGACAGCTGGTCGAGGCCGGCGTCATCAATGGCGAGAAGATGCCAGGCTGGCTGACCGGCGAAGAGGGCATCACCGTGGGTGCAGTGCGGGACGGCATGATACGCGGTCATAAAGGGTCCGGGATGACATGACTGTTGTTTGATTTGATTTATTTTGTTTGGTATGGCGTTTCATCATGATATATGGCTTTGGATGATTGGTTTTTTGGAAATGAACCTGGTTGGAAACCTTTTGATGCAAACCTTTGATTCTATCTATTTCTATGCAGTGCTCTATATGTCTTCATAGCTTCCCAAACACTCGTTCGGTGTTGGCCCAAGCCGCCTCGCACACTTCCTCGACGGTCACGCCTTTGATGCCGGCCACAATCGTCGCAATGCGCTCAATCGTGCACGGCTCGTTGCGGCCCTTGACCATGGCACCCTCGGCCCATTTCTCCCTTTTCACCACCTTGAACCGGTCCGGCACGGCCGGCTCTTTCTTGGTGCTGTTGCTGTTGCTGTTGTTGTTGTTTTGCTTCTTCTGCCGGGGTGGACGCGGCGGCCGAGGGATGGCCGATGGGTCTTGGCCGGCCTCCTTGGCAGCCTGCTCGGCCGCTTCACGCTCTGCCCGCTCGGCCGCCTTTCGCGCCTCCCACTCGGCCTTTTCAGCCGCCTTTGCTGCCTCCTCTTCGGCACGTGCCTTGGCCCGCGCCTCGTCCGCCGCCGCCACAAGGTACTTCCAGCCCTCGTGCGTCGGCCGCACCTCGCACCACGGCCCATCCGTCTCAATCATGAGCCGGTCCAGGCGAATCGCGCGCACAACCTCGCAGTTCTCGACCGTCTTTAGACTGCACCCATTGACGCCGAGGTACAGGCCCAGGTCCATCAGCTCCTCGGCCTCGGCAATGCTGCCGGTGAAGCTGTGCACGACGCCTCCGCGCGGCATCGTCTCGAGCTTGGGGCCAAACTGGGCCTTGAGCGCTTGCACAAAGTCGGCATGGCAGGCCCGCGAGTGCAGGAACAGGGGGAACGGCTTGCCGGCCGCGGCCAGGCTGCTGACCAGGGCCAGCTGGGCCGCAAACGAATGGCGCTGTGTTTTGGCCGAGCAATAGTGCAGCCGGTCATAGTCGAGGCCCATCTCGCCGAGGGCGACGAGTGCGTTTTGGGGGGCGGCAGTCTCGATCAGCGTCTTCAGGTCGGCGATGATCGTGGCCGACTTGGCCACATCAATCTCGTGGTCCTCGGCCTGGGGCTTTGTCGGGTCGGGGCCACATGCCGGAGTATGCTCTGGTGCAGCCTCGTCATCCTCCTCCTCCTCATCCTCGTGGTGGTTGCGAGTGTGTCTGGCCTCAAAGATGGCACTGCTGCACGGATGGATGCCGGCCGTGGTAAAGACGGTGTTGGCTGGGGATTGTTAGCCGTAGCTACTTGTGCACTCTGCGTCGTGGGTAGGAGCGCATACGGAACTGCTCTGCCAGCTTGAGAGCGTCGCGGGAGCTCTTGAAGCTGGAGCCCGTGACAATCAGCTTGGTACAGCCAACGTCCCGCGACCTTTGAAGGACGCCCTCGAGGTCGTCGGGGTGCCGCTGTTTTCCATAGTACCGGCCACGGAAGATGGGGTCAGCAAGGTTGATGCCAATCTGCGTTGTCAGTTATCTATATCTAAATCTAATCTACCAGTGCCTGTCTTACATCAATGTATCTAGGGCTGTAGGCCGAGCCGGACGGATCCGGGATCGCCGCTGACGACATGGCAGGGCTGTGATGGATCCGATTCGTCTGTGCTCGTGTCGACAAGGGGGCGGCTAGGGAAAGAGGACAGCAAGCGGGGCGTGTCCGGGTGGAAGCCAATCTCACAACAAGACCTTTGGCCGGGAACGGTGGCATCGGCGCGTGTCGAGGTCGTGTCAACGCTGCTTTGTCATACTGCAAGTCTAAGTGCGTGCAGAACGGACGCGTTGTTGTCGCGTTTTGGCGGGGCAGCCGCTACGAGTACAATTTTGCCTCGAGCGGGCGTCTGACAAATCCAAGTCTATGAGAACGGACATCATAGCGCCCTCCTGCCCTGTGAGCACAGGCAACAGCCCCCCTGCCAACCGCTAACGGCAGAGGGGCTCATTCTTTGTTTTTCCGCGCCACTGGACCCGCTGTTTTCCCATTGACGCGTGAAGCCATCTATCTACACCGCGTTTTCCCTTAAAGTGCCGTCGCGGTGCACGACTTTTTTCTCCATCGTGCCTCTGCTCTTCTTCTTCCTTCCAATCTCCAGGCCCAACCCGCATCTGCCTGCACTGTGTTTTGCATTCTACCCCTCTTCTCTGCATTGCCAGCCCTGCTCCATTGCTGAAGACCCTGTCGAGATCCAAGCATTCTCGATCTCTCATCTTGAACGTCGACCTCCTCGACACCCTCCCTGTCCTTTATACCTTGTCCCGTACCCCTCTTCTCACACACACAATGTTTGTTCGCAAGCGTGGTATGTCTGCCTAGTCTCCATTGGCGTCTTCCCGCCGTATGCCGTGATCACTCCTGCTAACAAACACTGCCAGATGGACGCCAGGAGCGCGTTCAGTTCGACAAGATCACAGCCCGTGTCTCACGACTGTGTTACGGTCTGGACATGGACCACGTGGATCCTGTTGCCATTACGCAAAAGGTCATCTCGGGTGTCTACGGCGGCGTGACGACGGCCCAGCTGGACGACTTGGCTGCCGAGACGGCCGCGTACATGACGGTGACGCACCCCGACTATGCCATCCTGGCCGCCCGCATTGCCGTGTCCAACCTCCACAAGCAGACCAAGAAGCAGTGGTCGACGGTCGTCAGCGACCTGTACCACTATGTCAACCCGCGCAACAAGACGGCGTCGCCCATGATCTCGCAGGAGACGTACGAGTGTGTCATGCGCCACAAGGAGGACTTTGACTCGGCCATTGTCTATGACCGCGACTTCAACTACCAGTACTTTGGTTTCAAGACGCTGGAGCGGTCGTACCTGCTCAAGCTCAACGGAAAGATTGTCGAGCGCCCGCAGCACATGATTATGCGTGTGGCGGTTGGCATCTGGGGCGACCGCATCGACCGCGTCATTGAGACGTACAACTACATGTCGAGCAAGTTTTTCACGCACGCGTCGCCGACGCTCTTCAACGCCGGCACGCCGCAGGCCCAGCTGTCGTCATGCTTCCTGGTGGACATCAAGGACGACAGCATTGAGGGCATCTACGACACGCTCAAGACGTGTGCCATGATCTCCAAGACGGCGGGTGGCATCGGCCTCAACGTCCACCGCATCCGTGCCACGGGCTCGTACATTGCCGGCACCAACGGCACGTCCAACGGCATTGTGCCCATGCTGCGCGTCTTCAACAACACGGCGCGCTACGTCGACCAGGGCGGCAACAAGCGCCCCGGTGCGTTCTGCATCTACCTCGAGCCGTGGCATGCGGATGTCTTCGAGTTCCTGGACCTGCGCAAGAACCATGGCAAGGAGGAGGTGCGTGCGCGGGACCTGTTCCTGGCCCTGTGGATCCCCGATCTGTTCATGAAGCGTGTCGAGAAGAACGCCGAGTGGACGCTGATGTGCCCCAACGAGTGCCCTGGGCTGGCCGACTGCTACGGCGACGAGTTTGAGGCGCTGTACGAAAAGTACGAGCGCGAAGGCCGCGGCCGGGCCACGATCAAGGCCCAGAAGCTGTGGTACGCGGTGCTCGAGGCGCAGACGGAGACGGGCAACCCGTTCATGCTGTACAAGGACCACTGCAACCGCAAGAGCAACCAGAAGAACCTGGGCACCATCCGCAGCTCCAACCTGTGCACGGAGATTATCGAGTACTCGGCGCCGGACGAGGTGGCCGTGTGCAACTTGGCGTCGCTGGCGCTGCCGGCCTTTGTCGACTACAACAACGAGACGTACGACTTCAAGAAGCTGCACGAGGTGACGCAGGTGGTGGTGCGCAACCTCAACCGCATCATCGACGTCAACTACTACCCGGTGCCCGAGGCCCAGAACAGCAACATGCGCCACCGGCCTATCGGCGTCGGTGTGCAGGGCCTGGCGGACGCCTTCTTGGCGCTGCGCATGCCGTTTGAGTCGCCCGAGGCGCGCGAGCTCAACAAGCAGATCTTTGAGACAATCTACCACGCGGCGCTGACGGCTTCGAGCGACCTGGCAGTGGACGAGGGCACGTACTCGTCGTACGAGGGCTCGCCGGTGTCGCAGGGCATCCTGCAGTTTGACATGTGGGATGTCAAGCCGTCGGGCCTGTGGGACTGGGACGCGCTGCGGTCCAAGATCAAGGAGCACGGCATCCGCAACAGTCTGCTGATGGCGCCGATGCCGACGGCGTCGACGTCGCAGATCCTGGGCAACAACGAGTGCTTTGAGCCGTACACGTCCAATATTTACCAGCGCCGCGTGCTGGCGGGCGAGTTCCAGGTGGTGAACCCGTGGCTGCTCAAGGACCTGGTGGACATGGGCCTGTGGTCGGACAACATGAAGAACCGCATCATTGCCGAGGGCGGGTCGATCCAGAACATCCCCAACATCCCGGCCGAGACCAAGGCGCTTTACAAGACGGTGTGGGAGATTTCGCAGCGCACGATTGTGCAGATGGCGGCCGACCGCGGCGCCTTCATTGACCAGTCGCAGTCGCTCAACATCCACATGCGCGAGCCGACCATGGGCAAGATCACCAGCATGCATTTCACGGGCTGGAAGCTGGGTCTCAAGACGGGCATGTACTACCTGCGCACGCAGGCGGCCGCCCAACCCATCCAGTTCACCGTCGACCAGGAGAAGCTGCTGGTCGAGGACACCAACACGCGTCGCGAGCGCCTGGCGCCCAAGAAGCGTGTTCCCCCCGGCGGCTCGTACGTGAGCTCGCCTGCCATGTCGACGCCGTACAGCAGCGGTACCGGCTCCGGCTCCGGCTCCGGCTCCGGCTCCGGCTCTGGTGCAGCCGGCACGAAGACTGCCTCGGACAGCCAGGAGCCGACGCCGGCGGCCAGCGTGAAGCGGTCGCCGGCCAAGCCGACGCCGTTCAAGGCCGACGTGGACGAGGGCAAGTCGCCCGAGACGCTGCCGACGGAGCCCACGGGCAAGCCCAAGATTGAGGAGCTGGCCGACCCGGCCCTCAGCGGCAAGAAGGGCCAGACGGAAGACGCCGATGCCGACACGCAGGAGCGCGAGCACGACATTTACGCCGACGCCGTCCTTGCCTGCAGCATCGAGAACCCCGAGGCCTGCGTGATGTGCAGTGGTTAGGTCGACGCTGTGGAGTTTGAGTATGAAGTATGAGTATGAGATGTGAGCTGATGTTGATGTTGATGTTGATGTTGATGTTGATGTCCCATGTGTTATCTGTATGGCGCCCATTTGTTATGTCCCTTATTTTATGTTTTCGTTTTCATGAGTACGCGAGAAGACGGCAGGGTTGGCTCTTATTATTGTAAATTCTGGCTACGATATATCTTGGGGCTTGTGTCTTGTCTTGTTTCTTTCATGTTTGTGGTTGTATCATTCGGCTGGTTCTATCACGTAATGTTCATATTGAGTCGTTCTATCACTTGTCGTCTTATTGTCTGGTTGCCTGATATCGCCTTCTGTTGATCATGTTCTGCAGTGATTCGGTGCGAGGAAACACGATGCGCCGTTTCGCCATGGCGGCACGGCGTCTGTGCAATATTGATGCGTCGTGCACGGTGGCATGAAACGGGGTCCCGACAGACTGCATGAGAGATTCTTGGATACGGCTGCCGGACGTCTACTTCGTGAGTAGACAGGTTTAGTCCGTGCCACCCTGTCGCACCGACACAAGGAACAGACCACCCGGCGTTACGGCGCACCAGGCCTCCTTTGGAAACCATCTCATCTCGGCATCTCTTGGACAAGGTAGCACAGAACGGTGCCTTTTGCCATTTTGCCACTTTGCCACTTTTTGCTGGCTTTTGGTCGGTGCTGCTGATCGACACGCCTCGAGCGCGTTCAAGTAGCGCGCCGATTTGTTTTTATTTGGTTATTCAATACGGAGTATACGAGTATTCGGGGGATACAATTTGGAATATGCACTTGCAAGACATCCTACTTACGGAGTAGTCTATCGTACGGGCAAGTCTAGTCCCTGAGGCTGTCAATTGTCATTTCTCAATGCCGTAAGTGGCAGCTGGCAAAGTTGAATAAGACGGGGATAACAAAAGATCGATATCGCAATCGCAAAACAAAACAAAACAGAAAAAAAAACGGAGTACGCGCCGGCCCATCCATCAAGATTGGACTGGGGGGGGCATGCCGATGCCAATTTCCTTTTCTTTTGTGCTTCGGGGGAGACTGTGGAGGGTCTTTCTTTTTGCCATTTCAGGATGGAGGGGAAAGAGGAAGAAGGAGAGACTTGATAAGTGCATGTGATTTGCGGGCACAATATATCGCGAACACAGCCGTGAGAACGGAGCATCTCCGTGGTGCTAGACCTACAAATGAAGCTATCACCGAAATTGAGGCCTGGCCAAAAGTACCATGTGGGATGTCTACTGCACCGCAAAAGGGGAAGGAGAGAGGCTAGAACACGGGGAATTGGAGGGAAACTGCATGAGAGACATCTTCAGATCTTACAGTACGGCGGCGAGACAGCAGACTATGATGTGGGGACAGCTCAGTAAGCAGACGAGGCCCAATATCGCAAGACGCGTGACACGAGACGGAACGGGCAGGAGCTGATACAAACAATTGGGCAAATAATGCCACCAAAGAGTAATGAACGAGACACGAAGGAAAAAGAACGTTGGTCGTGTCTGTTTCCTCTTTCCTTACGAGTTTTTTGCTCTACAGGGTGGCAGACTTCCTCTCGACGCATCTGTGCCGCATCTCGAGTCGGTCCTTGGCCGCTCCTGACCCCTGTCGCCAGCGCCCAGAGTCCACTTGGAGACTGCAGCGGATGTGGCGTGCAGGGATGCGACAGGCCACCAGCGGAGCGCCCCCAGCAGCGCCCCAGCAGCGCCCAGTCGCCCAGGCGCCCAGGCGCCCAGCAGCACCCAATCACGGCCAACCACGACCGCGCTCCATTTCGGCAAGCAAAACTCATATCAAGTAAAACACGTTGTTTCTAGGCACGTTGGACGACCATGCCGAATCATTGTCCTGTCTTGTGCATGCAGGAAATTGCAATTACTTACTGTTGATGCTTCTTTTTACAGTTCAAATCGAACAACTCATGATACCTAGGACGTCTGCAAGTAAGTTGAAGCATAAAATAAGCAAGATTCAAAAGTATACAGAAAGGAGGCAGCCAGAGACAAAATTTAAAAGATGCATGCGGTGTGCAAAGGACGTAAACGTGGAAAGACATACGAGTACGCAGTTGGCCATGACAAAGCACAGGCATCATCGTGGAAAGACCATGACTCGAATAACCTCACTTACGAGTACAGGGGTGGCAGCCGGGGTGGCAGCCATTGCGCGATTCTGCCAGCAGAGCTGTACTCCGTACTGAGTATCCTAGCTACGATGCCATTAGCGCTGAAAGACCGTGCTCCGAGCGATCAGGGTTACATCGATCTGTGCTGATTTTTACAAAACGGAGCAGATATTATGGGCCAGGGCAGCATTGCGCGCTCAGCTGGGCGGGTCCCAAGCCCTCTTGTTCCTCTTGGTCCTCTTGTTCCTCTTGTTCCTCTTGTGTTCAGCTCGCCAGCACACACCCTTGTCACCCTTGTCACCGACACACAGCAGCAAACGGGAGGGCGCCAGCAACGAGTATCGTGCTCCGTACTCCGTAGTCAGTACCCCGTAGTCAGTACTCCGTACACAACGCATGCGTATGCACGGGTTTGTTATTATTCACCAGGAACCTGCAGAGAGGCCCTGCCGGCCACTGCCGAAAGAGGCAAGTCGACAACCCCAATCAAGAAAACGAAAGACCCATGCCCTGGATTGGGTTTGGGGCCTGGCGGATGACGACGACGATGCGGTGAAGCCAATCGACTCCACTTCAAAGTCGCGCTCGAGCTACGAACGAGTACGGAGTACGATACTCTAACTATCATGATGTACGAGTAGTGTGTAGATTCGGAGGGCGCCGCTGCTCGAGCCGTGTCGCTGCGAGCCGATTAGCCCAGGCAACGTACTCGTAATAAACGCGAGTCGATCTCCAAGCGCAATCATCCCGCAGGGCAATCGGACCCGGCTGCACCGGGCAAGGTGACGCAGCCGTCTTTGTTGCCCTGTTCCGGCATTTTGCCAGTCTTCCCGTTCCCCTTGACGGGCCTGCCTCGCCACATCACCATAATGCTTGCCGGCCTTGATTTGTCCCGACATCCTTGCTTGACGTGTTGGCCTGCCAGGCTGCCCAATCAGGAATAGCCTGCAGAGCCAGAGCTCGCATTTTTTCCATTTGCTCCTCTTTTTTCCCTTCGCATCTCGGGGATGTCGCTTTTTCGGCCGGCCCGCGCGATTTTACTTCCGCATGCGACAGCCGGGTCAATTGAGCTGACTAACACTGCCCACAGTCCCGTACGGAGTAAATACTTACTCTCTGTTCATGCTCCGTACGCACCACAGTGATATCATCTACGGAGTACGAGTACTTGCAAGCTGTTGTACCGTTGTACCCGTCACTGCTCATCAGTAGTCGCGGGAGGGCGCCAGTACTTTTTTCGTAGTGCGGCTTCTGCGCCGAAATTGGCTTGCGCATTGCGCAGTTGCGCATTGATGACCGCCGGGTGAACGTCGTAGGGTTCCTGCATTCTCTGTACTCAGTACTCAGTACGAGTACTCTGGAGGTGGCATGACACGCGGCGCGGTGCGCGCAATCGTTCCTTCCTTCTTACTCGTAACGACTGCTTGTGTCTACGGAGAGCAACTGCCTGCAATGTGCCGTTGGTTCTATCCGGTTCGGCCCTGACCAATTCTGACGTATGACTGGCAGTGCACTGCCGGCCTTTTGTGACCAGGCAGGTAGCCAATAACGTCAGGGGCAAGCGGTATAATTCAAAAAGTACTGATGACGTAAAGTTGAGCAGTTCCCTCGCTTTCCAGCTGCCATGCCATACAGCTGGGCTCTTTCCTGTCTGGGCGACACGACCGGTCCTGCTTCTTTCTGTTTCTCTGATCGCGCTCGCATATCCGTACGCGTACCCCGTATGGTCGTGTCTCTGGCACTGTGCTTGTGCTCTGTATGTTTTGGGTGATATGTGTGCGTGTACGTGTGCAGCAAAGTGTGCCATACTGTGTCGTTGTCCGTCGCTCCTTCCTCGACAACCACAACATCGCACCGTACCTTCCTCTTGTGCGCCGTAGGACGCGTCTTTCGGGCCTGGGCCTACTCGTACTTGAATTTCTCTCATGCTCCCTCTCCCCCTTTTCATGTTTCCCTCTTCTTCCTCGTCCTCTTCATCCTCCTCTTTCATTCTCTTCACCGACCTCTTCCCATCCATCGCAAGGTGAGTTTTTGCCCCCCGGTCCTTCTCTCCCGTCTTAACCTTCATCCGCCCCTCCAATTCAGCTTCACTAGCCTCTCGTTTTACCCCGGGCAGTGCCTCTGAGCTGAATTCAGCCACTTCTCATACATCTCCAATTGTAACTTTCTAATCTTACTGACACACCACTCAGATCTTCCCCATCGCGAACCACTGCCATATCGACGCTTCCGTCTCTCATCGCTGCCGTAAGTCAGACCTGCATCACCGCACGAGTGAGCGAAACAGAGTACAGGAGCTTGCTCCATTGCTGGCTTTTCTTTCTCCTTCTGTCTTGCCTTCAAACCAAGTCATTTTCCGGCTGGTTTCTTCCCTGTTTCTACATACGAATACTGTTTGCAGTGCTTTGTTCTGCTGTATACTACACGTGCCTACCTTTCTCTTCCCGCCTCCCTTGTACCGCACGAGTACACACACCCCCCTCGCCAAAATTCAATTTCACAGAAAGAGCGCCGTCTACCACTACCCAGTCCCTCAAATTAAACCTGACCCCTAGCTCTGCTGCTTCTCTTCTCTACTTGTTCCATCCTTTCACTCTCCGCCCGTCTGGTCGCACACCCCCCCTCCACCCTCCACTCCCCTATCACTTTGTACGATCTAGCTTAGATCTACGCTGTTCCACTCGGACATCATTTTCCACTTTTCCACCCTTCTGTTGTCGTCGTACACTCTACAGAGTACACACGCTACCTACGAGTACCGCTTGTCTGCTCTGCTCTTGTCTTGCCTCCCTCCCTCACGCTGCCTCCGATTTGCTTATATTAAGCTTAACATCCCCCTTCCCTCCTCTTGGAATTCTCGCTTCTTTTCTTCCCAGTTTTCTCATCATCCAGCCACTCTCCATCCAACTCTCCCATCTTCACCTCTTCCAACTACAAGTTACCTAACTTTGTATTGTCTCACCACGAGAAGTCAGCACACCCTTCCCTCGTCTTTTGCTCCTGGCTCTTGGGATCTACCGGCACCTTTATTAAGGACGACTACTAACATCTTCAAACAGAATCTCATCCTTCACAATGCCTTCCACTCGCTCCATGCTTACCCTTCTGGGTGCCGCCGCCGTTGCCACGGCTGAGCTGTCTGCCTGCGGCGTACGTCTCTCACCTACCCGTCTATGCTGTCCATCCAACTAACAATCTAGACTGTCTGCATCAACAACATGGAGGCTCAGTTCGCCGACCTGAAGTGCAAGTCCACCACCGACCTGTCGTGCCTGTGCGCCAACCAGGACTTCATCTTCGGTATCCGTGACTGCTCGTACGAGTCCTGCCCCAGCGACTCGGACGCTGCTGCCGTCGTTGCTGCCGGTGTCGAGCTGTGCAAGAATGCTGGTGTCGTCGTCGCCACGACCACTACTACTGGTCTTGGCTCGACTGCCACCGGCACTGCCACCGGCACCGCCACCGGCACTGCTGGTGGTGCTACCACCACCACTGGTGGCTCTGCCTCGGGTACTGCCATTGGCGCTGGTGGTGCTACTACCACTGCTGCCTCGGGCTCTGGCTCTGCCGCCTCGGGCACCGCTGCCTCGGGCACTGCCGCTGCCGGCACCACTTCCGGCGCCGCCGCCTCGGGCTCGGGCGCCGCTGCCTCGGGCTCGGGCGCCGCTGCCTCGGGCTCGGGCGCCGCTGCCTCGGGCTCGGGCGCCGCTGCCTCGGGCTCGGGCGCCGCTGCCTCGGGCTCTTCCGGCTCGGGCTCTGCCTCCACCACCGGCGTCATTGGCGCTGGCTCTGGTGCCTCCGGCTCTGCCACCGGCACTGCTGCCTCGGGCTCTTCTACCGGTGCCGCTGCCTCGGGCACGGCTGCCTCGGGGGGTGATGCCTCCAACTCGACCGCCAGTGCCACCGGTGCTGCCGGTGCTGGTGCTTCCGGCTCGGGCGCCTCCGGCTCTGCCACTAGCTCTGCTGCTTCCGGCTCGGGCGCCTCCGGCTCTGCCACTAGCTCTGCTGCCTCTGGCTCTGCTACCGGCGGTGCTGCCTCTGGCTCTGCCACCGACGGCGGCGCTTCGGGCACTGCCACCGACTCCGGCTCTGCTACCTCCACTGGCGGCTCTGACTCCAGCTCCACCGGTGGCTCGGCTGGCAGCGCTACCAGCACTGCTTGGGCCGCTCACGTCACCGCTGCCCCGGCTGGCTTCCTGGCTGCCGCCGGCATTGCCGCTTTCCTGCTGTAAACTGGCTTCCCAGTTTTCAGTTTAGCTTCCGTCTTCTCGCATGTTGATGTCTAATGATTACCTAATATAATCAATTGAGAGAGGACACTGCCTGGCCTACGGCACGAAGCTGCAAAAAGCATGTTTATGCTTTCTTTCTTTCTATCTGCTTTTCTTTCGCTACGTTTGTTTTTACAATACCAGAGTTTGTGCAGCAAAGAGCTCGGCGCGGCTCTGGGGACGATACCACAATTCATTTCGAGGTGGATGTTAGGCGATGGATTTACGATCAAGTAATGAAAATCGAATATTCAGATTATATTTTACTTTTTGATTTGTGACTGTGAATCAACTTGAAAAGTCTTGACAATAAGTAGTTGCGCATGAGTTAGTTGCCAGTAATTCCGCTGGACTGACTGGCACTCGCTGAACCTTTACCAACTTTGCCAACTTGAACCAAACCGAGCCTACAAGCAAATGGACCAAACGTTCAGCGAGTGCTGTCAGTCTTGCAAGTTGGCATTTGCAGTGATGGTCGACGTCACTATTACGTCAAGTGTTTGTTGGCCGTGGGAGGAGGACTCCCTATGTAAAGCCCATTTGCACGAGGAATTCGAACGCTATATAAGCCGTGTTTCCGAGAAATGCGCTAGAGGGAGGATGGCCGAGTGGTTAAGGCGGTAGATTTAAGCAAACAACACCCTGAACTCTACTTTCGTAAGAATCGTGGGTTCGAACCCCACTCCTCTCATGACTTTGAAATTTTTTTGCACTTTTGTCCTTGGTGTTGTTATTTTTGTCGAATTGTCCAAGTTGCAAGGTTGGTTCTTGAAGTTTGTATAATGTTAGTTACAATGTTCGTTTTTGAAGCACGTAAAAAAGAGACGGAAAAAGATTTCTTTTTCCAAAAAGATCACATCAGATCAAATCTATCGAGGCTATGCGAATATGGCGTAGTAAATAAAGAAGGAGAATAAGAAAATCATAGCTAAAATCCCACCGTGCAATGATACTAGAATTGCCAAACAAAACGACCGCCCCGGTAGATGGATACATGAGGAGAATAATGAGTGATGTAGTAAATAAGAGAAAAAGTCTATCTGCTGCGCTTGCACAAGGGTATAATCTGTAAGTGTGTCATTGTACATCATTCCCGTCTCTTGAGTGGATGCATCGGGCGCTCAGTTCTCCGTATTGTCGACAGACACCTTCTTGGCCGTGTCGGTGCTGCCAATACTCGTATTGGTATTCCGCCGGCGTGCCCGGTGTGCCTGTGCGCGGCCGGCCTGTGAAAGTGGCGTTGCCTCACGCGAGAAAGGGGGGCTCTTCTTTTTTGATTTGGCCATCATGATAATGCCGCCATCGCTGTCGCTGTCGCTTTCACTGTCGTTGCCCTCGTCGTTGCCCTCGTCATCGTCGTCGTCGTCGGTGTAGCACCGGCTGTTGCCGCGGATAGGCGTCGCAACCGGCGTCCTGGCCGCTTGCTCTGCCCTCAGCTCGCTCGGACCCATTGCCGTGGTGGCGCTGGCAGTGGCAGCAGTGCCCTTGGCGTCAAACTCGATTGGAATGACGCCGCCGCTGGCCCAGACCTGCTCGAGAGGGACACCAGCCTCCTTGGCCAGTGTCGCCGTATTCACAAGTGCCGGTCCAACCACGCCAACCCCCGGACTGCACAAGAAGTCGCCCTCCATATCGGCCGATACGGAACTGGCACCGCTCAGCAGCGCAGGCAGCGACGGGTCCGACTGGAAGGCCATCATGGCATTGGAGCTGCTCTTGCGGTGGCCGGACTGGCGGCTTCCCGCAGACGGCTGTGTCGCGTCGCTGGGGCTCGTAAAGGGCGTATGGTCAAACGCTTCGTCCTCGTTCGCGAGCGAAGCAGAGCTTGACGACGTGGCAGTAGGAATCACGTCGTCGCAAGTGTCGCTGGCACGGAGGATCTCGGCTGGCTGTGCAAGTCTTGGCGATGGCGATGGCGGATGGGAGACACTAGCGGGGTCATTGCCAGCTGCAAGTTGGCGCTGAACTTCTGCATACGAAAGTGCGGACAGACTGTTGGACTTGCTGCGACCACCGGGCAGAAGTGGCGTGGGAGCGACGACTGTGGTCAATGCGACGGGCTTGGCTGGCTTGGCTGGCTCAACTGGTGTGGCTGGCTCTGCCGCTGAACTGGCCACTGGGGGGTTTTCAAGAAGAGGAAGCACGCGGTGAAAGTTTTGCTCAAAGGTCTGGTGGACAGGCGACAGTCCCATGCCCATTGACGAGACTTGGGGAGAGGAGACGCTGTTGTTGTTGCTCGCACTTGTCCGGACATTGATCGTCTCGTCAGAGCCTGTTGTTTTGGTCTCGCTGATAGTGTCAATGGGGACGCGGCCGCGCGACAATGTGCGATGCAGCCGTGCGGGCTGCTGCAGATCCCCGGGGGCATTGGCTGTGCTGAGGCCGACAACGGCCCCGGCGCGCTTGTCGGGGTTGGAGAAGACGATGCCGGCACGGTCGACGGACCGCGTGCGTGCATTGGCATCCGTCGTCGCCCGCACCTCGCGCGTCCAGCGGACAGCGTTGAGTATGGGCGAGTTGGATGCCATGGTCGAGAGATGAGAAAAGCTGGGAGAGGGGACGGGCGAAGGCGAGGCGGCGGTGCTGCTTGGTTGTGCGTGCAGTTCTTGGATCATTGCGGACCGCGACAGGATGGCATTGGAGATGGACCGGGAGTGGACGTGGCGGACGAGGTTGCGAGGCGGGTGGATGGCGTGGCCGCTACTTTCGCCGGAACCATCCAGGCTGAAGACTTCGACGTGCGGCGCGCGCGTCTCGGGCAGGGCTCCTGCACTGATCAGCCTCTGCGGAGATTCGGAGTCGGGGGTCATCTCGCCTGATGATGGTGATGCGTACGGGCTTGCTATGACACTCTGTGCCAGGGGGTGCTCCGTCGTGGTGGTTGGCTTGGCCGACGGCATCTGCGTGACCGTCGCAAAGTAGTCGTCGCCGCGCAGGCTCTTCCGCCGGCCGTCGCGCGCGCTCGTCGCGTTAATCTGGTGCGTGCCAAAGATGGTATGGTTGTTGTACATGTGACCCAGGCTGCGGCCGTGGTGGCTGACGGCGTGTGCCTGGCCGTGGCCGTGGTTCTGGTCGTGGCTGACGATGTTGTTGCCGCTCTGGTGGTGCTGCGGCGGTGCGGCTGCTGCTGCCGCAATGGCTGCCGCCGCCGCCGACCCCGTGTCCACGGGCGGCATGGGCACCATGTTGCTGGCCGAGCTCGAGGCACGCATGCGCGCCGGCGACGCACTGTGCTCGTCGCGGTCGGGGCGCGTGTGCATGACCTTTCCGACGGCGCGCTTCATGGCCGTGCGCGCACGCTCGAGGAAGTTGAGGGGCACAACGGCACCGCCAATCTCGGCATCGTCGACCATGATGCGACGGTCTTGGCTGCGTGCGGGGTCAGTCTCTTCGAGCCACTGCTTGACGTCGGGAATGTCCTCGGTGACCCATTTGTGGCGCTTGACATCGCGCAGGCGGATGCGGTTGTTGGGGTTCTTGACCAGCATGCACCGGAGCAGATCCAGCAGCGAGTCGCTCAGCTCCTCGTACTCGGGGTCGGCATCGCTTCTAAACGGGTGCACATTTACCCGGTTGTACAGGGAAAAGATGGCGGGATCCGTGTAGGCGTCGACGGGCTTGAGGCGGCGCGGCGAGATGTAGGCGTCCTCGGTGGCAATCTTGCGGAACATGGAGAACTCGTCCTCGGCCAAGAAGGGGATGCGGGCAAAGAGCAGGCAGTACAGCGTGACACCGAGCGACCAGACGTCGATCTGCTCCGAGACCTTGGGCGGCTCGGCATCAATGTCGGTGTAGCACAGCTCCGGGGCGAAAAAGGCGGGCGTGCCGACCGTCTTGCTCAGCTCGCGGTCGTCGTCAAAGTCCTTGGCCTCGGACTCGGGCACCGACGAGTCGGGCTCGCCGTCGCGGATGGGCCGGCCAAAGTACGACACGCCAAAGTCGGAGATCTTGACCTTATGGTCGGCCGTCCACAGCAGGTTGGCCGGCTTAATGTCGCGGTGGACGACGCCGTGGTAGTGCAGGTACTCGAGGCCGAGCACGGTGTCGCGGAACGCGCTGCGGGCCTGCTCAACACTGAAGCAGGGGACGTACGAAAAGTCGTCGGCGTACGGGTCGTGCACCATGGTGTTGTAGTCCATGCCGGACATGTTGGAGATGACGGAGCCGGCAATGCTCGGCGAGCGCTGGCGACGCGTGCTGTTTGCAACGTAGGCGTCGAGCACGCTGCCCTCGAGGACGGTCTGTGTTTGTACTGCTGCCTGTGCCTGCTGCGTGGGCGGGTGTGGCGTGCTCAGAGGGTCCAGCCCGGCGTCGCCGTCTTGAGCCACGACAGACAGAGAGGCCTCGGAGCTGTATGAGTGTGGCGTGGGTGCGCTGGCCATGGAGACGGACGAAGGCACGCGCGAGGGTGCGCGCGACGTGACGCGCGAGGCCGACTGCGAGTCCAGAAACTGGGCGTCCGGCGATAGGCCCGCGTCACCTGCGCCCGGCTCGACACTGGGGGCGTACCACCACGGTGGCTCGCCGTCATCGTCGACATCGGCCGTGATGCGGTAGCGGGTCGTCCAGTCGTTGACAGGCGGGGGCAGACCGGCAGCACGAGCCTCCTTGAGCGCGCGGATGGTGGCCTTGCGGTCCAGCACGGCCTGCCAATTGCACTCGCCCGGAGCCAAGTCCTTGCCGTGCATGCCCAGCTCGAAGCGGTAGCGCTCAAAGTAGCAGATGTTGGGCAGACCCTTTTTCCGCCAGGTGACCTCGCCACGCTCGACGTGCTCGAGAACCATGTAGATCTTCTGCAGCTCGGGGTCGTCAATGACCTCGAGGAGGGCCACGACGTTGGGGTGGCGGATCTTTTTCAGAATGGCAATCTCGCGCTTTGTGTTCTGCTGGGGGTCGGCGGCCGAGACTTTTCCGAGGCGGCGCGTCTTGGACAGGCGGGGGATGATCTTGATGGCGACAAAGTGGCCCTCGGTGGTCTGGGCGAGCTTGACCTTGCCATGTTGGCCTCGACCAATCTCTTCCAGCACTTGGTAGTCGTTGATCGTTTTCCGGCCGGTAGCATAGTCGCGTTCAACATTGGCAATGTGCGTTCTGGTTGTTAGCGGGGGGAAAGAAGAAAGAAGAGGGGGGGAAAAAGAGCAAGAGAGAAAAAAGAAGAATAAAAGAACGAAAGAAAGACTCACTCTCGCACGGGAAGTTGTGGCAGCCGGTACGAGTTGGAATGGGACAAGGTGGGAGGCATGGGATTGGCGCTGGACGAGTCGCGGTGAGGGACGGGGCTGGAGACGCCGGCGTGGGGCGAGGAGGCGGCGGGACTGAAGATGCCGGGCGAGGAAATGGGCGTGATACTGACGAGGTGATGCGCCGGCCCGGACAGCAGTGGCGAGGACGGCGACGAGACCGACGTGGCCGGCAGCAGGTGGAGGTGGTGATGCGGCCGCGAAGGCCGGGGCTGTTGCGGCTCCATGTCGGCAGCGGTGGGATGAGGGACGACGGCGGCAGGCGGCAAGCAACCGTCCGCAGCCGAAGAGGGCGGACAGGTGTAGGAGAAAAAGGGTGTGGCGAGATAGTTGCAGCGCCTGTTGGCGTCGTGAGCGTCACTGCACGCGAGACATTGAGGTGGCCGAGGTCGAGGATCGCGAGCAAGTTGCGTCGGTTGCTCGAGCGGTACTATGGACAATTCAATGGGCAAACTGATAGCCCCCGGCGAGGATGCGAGATGCGGGACGGATGTCGAAACGACAGCTGATGGCGTGGACACAATGATTGACGTCTGCAGGCAGAGCAAGCAGAAAACGAGACGAGGGGTTTCGATAACCGATCCGATGGAGGCGATGGGATGCAAGCAAAGGAATGAAGTGTAAGAGTGGGCGTAGATCCAAAAGGGACCATAAATAAAAAGCGGCGATGAAAGGAGAGACAGACAAAGCAAAAGACGGCACACGGCAGACGCGACAGGGTAGAATGGTCGAAAGGGTCGTATGGTCGTCCAACAGGTTGGGAAGAGGAAAAGAAGGGAAACAGGGACGATGCAGAGACGAAGCAAGAGGCCACAAGCACCAAGGCAGGGCAGAGGCACCAAGGAAGGAGCGACAGAGATGTACGGAGCAGGAGAGATAAGGCGGGATTACGAAACAAACCAGACCAACCGGAAGTGGACGGGGCAAGAGGAAATTCTTATGTAAGCGCAAGGGGTCGGGTCCGTTTTTAGCGGTGCAAAAGAAGAAAAGATGTGCTGGTCGGGCTCGAGCGATTGAATGCGTTGAGCTGGCAAAAGGAGGAGTCAAGGTGGCAGTGGATAAGAAAAAGGGTGCGCTGTCAGAGAGAGAGAAGAAAAAGGAGGGCCATACGATCGATGCAAGTCACACCGTATGAAGGAAGACAGACAGACTGGCGGCGGCGGCGGCGGGCGGGCGTATCGTATCGTATCGCGCGTCACCGAATTGCCCTTTTTTGCCTTCTTCCGTCCTGTCTTGTAAGCAGGGAAGCGAGTGGGGCCTGGCAGCCGTAACGGAGTACGTACGAGTCGTAGCGTTGGCATGTGGGGTGGGTTGCGCTGCGAATGAATGCCGTTCTCAGCGTACGGGGACGGAGTACGAGTACTGAGTACGAAGAC
Source organism: Ophiostoma montium (assembly GCA_029299015.1). Lineage (NCBI taxonomy): Eukaryota > Fungi > Ascomycota > Sordariomycetes > Ophiostomatales > Ophiostomataceae > Ophiostoma > Ophiostoma montium. The sequence goes on along the minus strand of JANSMC010000059.1, from coordinate 4,954 downwards.
GGAGCAAGGACCAAGGAGCAGGAAGGCGCGAGTGGCAGCGTGCCGCGCCTTCCAGGCCCATATCCATCCTATGAGCGTCCAGGCAAGAACCCTTAAATCATTGTGTTGACGCTAGATATGCATGTAATTCAGACCATTGCTCTTTCTGATTCTGTACGGAGTACTCAGTACCAGTTCTGGTTATTACTCGCACGAAGCAAGTACTCGTACTCGTGCTACGAGGAGAATGGCATGACGTATCCACTTGCAGTGGTAACCTTTTTTCACGCTGGTGCTGATAATCCGTACGATATGGCACTACGAGTATTCTGTGATCTCCGACCAGCCAGTGCGGGGCCCAAGCCAAGGCCATGACGCTTATCGCGCCAATTCGGAGCCTAGACGAGTGTGATTGGCTGGTAGTGGTTCCTTCCGGCTCGTGTACTTTGTACCTTTGTTGCCGTCGGTGTCTTGGCTGGAGGAGGCTTTTCAGTAGCTTTGAAGACGATGCCAAAGTCTTGTTTCTCGAAATTTCGACAATAGAGTAATTGAGAGGATTATGCGCTTTATTACTCTTGAAGATAATTCTCGTGCATTATGAGTACTCGTACTCATACTCGTCAAGTGCAAGACGTTGATCGTGATTCATGGGTCTTGGCGCTTTCTGGTGATTTCTCGCATCACAAAAGATAACAAGCCGTCTACGAGTACTCGTAGACACCAATCAGATACATACGAGTTACGTGCACCATCAAAGTACCGCTCAGACGGCTCGTGGTCGTGGTACGAGTACTTGTACTCGTACAACACTTGCAGTGTTCTTGGAATTGATAACTGCTCTTCTTTGGTTGTGTTTCTTTTCTTTAGCATTGCACAGGTAGCATAGGAATACCATCGCATCACAACCGTGCCATTCCTTCACATCTTGATCTCGATTTCTCCAACTGTCCCTGCCAACCTGCTCCGAATGCAAGCCTAGCTACCCCTGTTGCATCCAAAGCTCGCTGCCTCCTTTTCTCGGCTTCACAACTTGGCTGCTGCGGGCCCTGCATTGCAGCGTGCAGTAGCGGCATCCACTCTCCTCGGCCAATACTTGTGATAGTCGTACTTCGTAGTCGGGTTTGAATTATGGAGCACGGTCGTCAACGTTGCTGTTGTGCTTTGTCTGTTGTCCGTCTCGTCATCTTTGTAGTCGTACTCCGTATGTCTGAATTTATGAGTACGAGGACATCAACATCAACATCAACATCACAACATCACGGCCTCTTTTATTATCCTCGTCTTTTTTTCTTCGCTATCCTCATTTTCTTCGCTTTCCTCTTCCATACCCCTCTTGTTACACACCATCTTCTTCCTACAAGCTGCCGTTTCTTGACCCTCAGTCACATCTTTATTTGTCATTTCGGCCACGTACGATACTCCTCACATTTCACACTCTCTGCCGCTTTGACCCATGTTAACTTGACTTCTGCTGCCCTTCCCCGCGCCATATGGCCATTCCCAGACACGGATAGTACGACATGATGATGTGAACGGTCACATTGGAACACCATGCTACGAGTGCAGTCAACACAAGGTCGCTAGCTTGCCTGTGGCCTGTGCACGCCGCGGCTACAGCGTGATATTCTTGTTATTCTTCCGTAAACCCCGTATCTCTCTCTTAATGGTTTCACTACTCCGTACGTTTTGATAATCTCTATTTCACTAGTGTAATCGTTTGCTAATCGTGCTCGTACCCCGGGAACGGCTTCTTCCTCTTTTGACCATTAGATCAAAGCTCAATCATACACGACGTGCTATCGAGACGGAGGAAGGCTCCCTTTCCAGCATTGGCTTCTATTTTTGTGATTTTTGTGATTTTTGTGACTTTGGTTTTTCCACTTGCCCGACCTGAAAAGCTCCTCAGCATATCCTATCACAAGTTTCTATGGAGCAGCGCAAGTGGGTCGACAGCTCTTGGCAGAGAGAGAAAAGGGTCTCTCTCTGCATCTTTCTGCATCTTCTTCTCTTCGGTTCCTCACTGCATCTTCGTTTGGCTCCACCCTTGCCCGTCGGCCTACGGAGTACGATACAATACGGGTACTTTGTGTACTTTGTAGTGCAGCTGGAAAGCAGACAGAGTAGCGGACATGTCAGTTGCCGATACTCGTAATAAAAGCTTCCTCTCTCCTCACGGTCCAGACCGGTCCAACCCCTCTTCTTGCTGTTATCAAGAGTCCGGCCTCGGGCGAGCGTAACGGAGTGGCAAAGAGTAAAGAAAATGAAGAAGGGGATGGAAGGGAGGAAAATAAAAGAAGAGAATAGAAAGGCATAAAACGAAAGAAAAAAAAAACGGACAAGGAAAAGGAAATGAATAAAAAACACACATAGAAACATAGATACAGAAATGAAAGAAAAAAGAAAGAAAAAAATAACAGAAGAACCACTTCGTAGATAAAAAAAAAACACGGCTGTTGCTTCCTCGTGTTATCATCGTGCATTGCTACAACAAGTGCTTTCCTCGTCACATATGATACGACTATGCTTTTGTCGTGGCACCAACGGACCTGTGCCTACGATTACGGAGTATATCATCTGCAGCTGCCCGACCACGGACTCCGTATCGCATGCTACTGATATTGTACGGAGTATTTTCTTGATTTCTTCGACGGAGTACTGAGAACTACAAAGTACTCCGTACTCGTAATTATCCACGTTCCCCTTGTCTCACTCCCTCTTGTTATCGTCACCTGTATCTCTTGCATGTGACAGACAAGTACGAGTACGAGCAACGGCTGCACACGAGACAAGGCCATTGTGAACGCAGCTACTTCGTACGAGTAAAGCTCGACGCGTCGCAACGTGCCTGTGTGATGTCAGGAAACGGAAAAAGAGCACCATATAATGCATCGGCTTAACTAATGACGTCCATCCTACCTACTCCGTACTTACCCCGTACTCAGTACGAGCATTGCATCGAATGGACGGTTACGTTGCAAAAAAGAACATCATGTTGCATCCAGGCTTCCAAGGCTTCCCTATTTGAGCAGAGATCGACTTGGACAATGCACACCCAATCATTGCTCATCCTGGACGACGCCCAAATGCAAAACGCAAAGTCCTACCTCTATCGACAGAGGGAGAGAGATGAGATGGAAGAGAGATTGCCAGCCAGCACGGATCCCTGCCAAAAAAAAACCCACGATTGTCCCACTCTGCAAGACATGTATCGATATCACGCTTGGTTGCATGTGCGGCTGATCGTTTGACTCCTGACTCGCTGGTGGTCACATTCTTTTGTGAGTGTCTTTCGCGCCCTCCTTTTGTTTTGCTGTATTGCCTTTTTGCCCTCGCCTTTTCTCTTCTTTTACTGAGGACAATGTCTGCTGCCTGCACTTTTCACAGTGCAACTGCAATGTGACTGCCCATCCACACCCTCAATAACACACGACCCATATTCGTAGAGGTTCTGAATCGTATGACATATTTCGTATACTGAATACTAGCACCTTGGCAACCAAGTTCAGGAGACAGAGGTCGCCATCAGCAGTTGCGCATGGCCACTCATGTGGTCTTTTGATGGAGAGCCGCCGCGTGCATTGCTCGCAGACTAATCTGCCAGAGCCCGGCTGTCTCGTGCTCGAGTTGAAGCACTTGCTTCGCATCAAGACGGCAATAAATCGTGCGTACTCGGCTGGCAGGTGCCCATAGCCACGCCGGCATGCGAGACGGCTGTCCGTGCCGCGTCCGAGTGTCGTTTGCCGAGCTGATCGTCATCCGGGCGGATGTCGAGTCAAGGGATGCAGATAAGAAAGCGGAAAGTAGGTCATAGACCACCAGCTGTCTCGCGTGGCCTGTGGGCATGTCTCGCGGAGAATAAAAACGTAGACATGCGACTTGTTGACAAGAGGCATCCAACGACAGCGAAGCGAGAGCAGGCTGCCTCGAGCAGGCTGCCTCTTGAGCAGCCGGAAGGCTGTTCCGGTAACTGTCCCTGACCGAGACGTCGGCCACCGAGACTCGGCATGCCGGAAATGTCAACCCGGGGTCTCAGGTCAGCCGTCGACGAGCAGCGCCAATCAGGCCACTGCGCACACACTGGGAAGCGACGCTCACTTGAGATTCGCTGCCAGCGAGATGCCTGTCGAGATGTGCCCATAGAGATGAGTCATCATGGCAACAAGACGACAGGTGTCCTTGACTGCGAGGCTCTGAAATGAATAAACGACATTGCTTGATGACACAGTTACCCCCTTGGTTGCCACTGTCTGTCAAGGGAGGGCGTAGGCTGAATAAAAAAAACCCTTACGCAAACCGCCCCGCCATGTGGTTGGCCCCTCGTAAGTCTTTTTTTTATTCCCACGCGTCTTTTGCTGGCTCCGGGATGTCCTTTGTGCACGCCAAGACGCTTCCCGAGAGCCGCAAGTCTTGGCTTTTTGCGAAGCCGGGGTAGATCGACAGACGACGTGTCGTCGGCGATTTTGTTGTGAGGGAAAGGCAAAGACAATGTCAGTGAGAATGGCGAGCTGCGTAGGACGGAGAAGACGCTCGGAACACTTGTTCCCTTGATCCCGGAAACGAAGGGCTGCCTCTTGGACATAGTCTACTGGCCGGACTACTATGCGCTATTTTCTTTGCAGCTGTCCAGCTCGGCTGGACAAAAGGATTTCCATAATCAGGGTTCATCGAGGACACGCTTGCTCGCCTCTTTTCTTCCTAAAAGTAAACTCATAGTTGCTAGAGCCATGCCGTTCCAAGGCAGCTGATGCATCCAACATGCAGCTTGCCATGTCCTGATAAGAGACTAGAAGCAGCAATTGGCTCGGCCCCCTGGCTCGGTCTGATGTACGGCGTAGACGACGACTAGTACGGAGGGGGGGGGGGGGGGGGGGGGGGGTGGGCGGGAGGAGGAGAAGAGAAAAAAAAGAAAAAAAAAAGGGGCGGAAAAAAAAAACCCTCTCCCTCTTTTTTTTTTTTTTTTTTTTTCTTTTTTTCT
>JANSMC010000058.1:112500-135114 GCA_029299015.1 Ophiostoma montium | reverse complement strand
CCAGAAGAAAAAAACGGTCGGGTAGCGGGAAGAAAAAAAAAAAAGAAGGAAGGGGGGGGGGGGGGGGGGGGGGGGGGGGGGGGGGGATCGCCGGGCCATGCCAGCTTCTTGCTCTGCTGTTTCGTGTCTCCTCTTTTGTGTCTCCCCCTCTTCTTCTACCTGAAATTAGCCACAGACAGTTTGATTGTCATGGCGGTCCTAGCAAGTTAGAGTGGAGGATAGCATGGCTACACAGAGCTCTGACCACCCAGCCTGCAGCTGCATTCCGTCACCTCCTCCTTGCAAGGTATACAGGATCGCTTCTGATCTTACGGCGGCTTTCCTTTCTTGGACCAAGACCAAGCCGCACTGTCTCTGCTTGCACAAGTTTTTTTCTTTTACGATTACGAGCTATTAAAATAATTCATAGCCACGGCACGGCCTTTGCTATTTTTATCCATTTTTATCCCCAGAGTCAGCTCCGGAGACGTGTTCGTATGCATCGACGTATCAGCAATATATCATGCACATTGCCAATATTGCAATCTACACAGAGACATTGTAAAGACAAAAAACAATTGTCTTTGCTGTCTGAAAATCTCCTTGATTTTCTTTCACCAGAGAGGGAGGACACACACGATCCAACGGCCGCAGTGATGGAGGAAGAGCAAAGACAGTGTCACCGTGGGAGCAAATACCGCAACGCCCGTTTTGGCTGATTTATCCGTCTCTGCCTCTCGCTTTATTCTCGGTCAATTTGTCTTATGCACAGCTGAGGTCCGTATTATGTATGCACACGCGCCTTTTTTCTTGTGCAGCCTGTAAGCATCTAGTCTGCAATCAAGACGACGATCCTGAAAATCATGCAAGTCAGGCCCCCTGCTCTCTGCAGAGGTGCCTACCGGGCCAATGAAAATACTGAATACCCGAGACTGGATAGCCTTGTTATTCTTCTTTGTTCTTTGTTGTTCTTTTTCTTTACTAGTTTTGTGTTGTTTTTTTTTCTTCTCTGCTAATTTTCTTTTCAGCCCGCACCGGCCCCTTGTCGTCTCCTAGAGGCTTGGTCTTGTTTTCCTCATTTGCTCCGCACCTGCTGGGGGTTTCTTTCTTTTTCAATATCGTAGTATTTCCACTCACTAATCCACTTTTTAGGCGTGATGCTTTTTCAACTGAGACTAATTCGTCGGCTCGGCCCGTCGTCTCATTCATTCATTCTCTTTTGAGCTGTCTACGAGTAATTTCCAGAATATGCAGAGGAAAAGGAAAATCAAGCATCGTGCACTAGGACGTCCTTTTGATGTCAGCCACTGTAATTTGTCATTTCGCGAATGTCTGCAGATCATCGGCATTCTGCAGGTGCTAAAGAATGGGGCCACTGTTTTTGCAATCTCTGCAAAAATAAATAGGCAGTGGTGCCATTGGTGCTGTGGAAAACACGAGCTCTGCAGCGGCTTGCCTGCTGAGAGCCAAGACATGATCATCGTGGAGGAAGTAGATACGACCGGGGCTTACTATGCAATTGCAGGGCTGTCCGATATTAAAGCCTGACGTTTCCTTCTATTACTCTATGTATCCAGTGTTAGAACACATTGTATCGTCGATCGTATAGTTTTGTTTTTGCTTTTGTTTTTGCTTTTATTTTGTAGTCCGATCCTTTTTTTTTAAAAAAGAATCGTCTTTCGATACTAGCTGGTTATTTTTAAGTTTAGTCTATTCATAAGATTCTACAAAATACGTAGTCTTTCACGTATAGCCTGACCACCATCCAAATGTCTTTCCAATGTGTGGCCTTGTGTAAAACCAAAAAAAAAAAAGCCAAAGGATCAACAAAGAGTTCGCGAAAAAGAGAACAAAAGAACCTACTGCTTATCCCTCGCAGGGATGGTGCAAAAGACGACATCAAAATCATGGCAGACGTTGAAAGGAGATCCTCTCGATCTTGTACAATGTGACAGGTCGCGAGCATGTCGAGGGGCAGAAGGTGCTGCTGGGAGGGGTAAAGACACCCAGCTGTCAAAAAGTGTCTCCTCTTTCTGTTCGTCTACTCGTACACTTTTCTTTTTTGCAATCCACAACGTCGTATTTCTGCTACGCGTTGTCCTGTCAGTTCTGTATTCCATCCCGTGTGTGTTCCCGTCTCTGTAGCCTATGCCTGTCTTGTGCACGGGTCTGTACAGGTGTGTAGAACGATCAACACACTGGGTGCAAAGTAAATATAGACTCTCTCGAAACAGATCCAAGCGTGATGCATTGCAGAATACGAAGAGGAGAAAAACCAGTCGAGGACAAATATAGATATTGAAAGTGCGGTGTGGCCAGAGGTTGAAATACGGAGTCCGGACCAGACGACAGAAGAGAGAATACGGATTAGAGTACGAAATCAAAAATACGAAATCAAAATACGAAATGAAGAAAAAAGCTTGGACTCCTGCAGCATCTCTGCGTGCAGCTCCTCGCTCTAATTATGGCCATACTCCGTACGGAGTACTTATGGCCCAGGTCATTTTGGCGTGCAAAAATCTAATCCTGGCGTTTGTCCTACGCACGCTTGCTTGCGTGGACCCAACGAGACGCCGCGCTGCTGCTGATCCCCTGGGGGTGTTTCTCTGCCCTGCTGCTCAGCAGGGAGGCGTGTCATGTAGAAACTGTGCGCATCTCGGCGCACAGAAATAAAGCCACTGCTGGTCGATACAATACTACCAGTCATAGTATTCAAGGATTCAATGCCTGGAACCTTCCGACTCCTTTGTCGGCCGATTCTCATCGGATCGGCTCTCGTTCATTTCTGTGAGTGGCGGGTCTGAACAAAGCTACTCCGTACTAAACATTGACTGCAAAGTGCACGTCCGGCCGCTCGAATCGGGCAAGTCTATCCCTTCCCCGATGCCTGATCCCTCCACTATGAAACAACGCATGGCAGGGCGTGCTTCTTAGAGGGGGAGGGGGGGGTGCGTGCCTTGCAAGGACTACTTTGTAGACGAACTAGGACCGAATAGGAAAGCAACATATCAACACAGCGAGGCGACTGTTCATTGCTTGACGTACCCGCAAAGTGTACTCAGTACATGCGGGAAATGTGATCCGAGTTTCTTTCCTGTTTAGGTAAAGTATAGAATAAGAGAAAGTCTAATTGAAAGTCTGAAGTCAGAAGTGAGAAGTGAGAAGTGAGAAGTGAGAAGTGAGAAATCAAATGTCAGAAATCAGAAATCAGTAATCAAAACATCAAACACAAAAATAAGGCATCTTACTTTTACAGCCCGGCAACGACAAGAGCCAAGGCAGCCATGCGTAGCAGTACGAGGTGGTGTGCAAGGCACTCCTGGGCATCATGTGCATGTCTCGCATCGTACCAGCAAGTAGCCCCAGGGACAGAGGGCATTGGCTGTGTGGCGTGTTCTTTGATCCACGCAGTGTTCCGTCTGCACATCTCGATATAGCTCGGTGGTGTCCATCTGTGCCACCTGGGTCTCGTTGTTCTGTTCGTTTTGCTCTGCACTGCTGTGTTTTCATTTTATTTCAATATCAATATCGATTTCATAATCATTCTAGATCATATTCATATTCATTTTCAAATTCAAAAACATCTCTCTATGATGACGGTATTGTGCTCTAATAATTCAATCCTGAAAAAGGCAAAGCAAAGTACTCCGTAAACTCCTACGCCTCAATATAAACCTCCAACCAATCATACAAGTGGCACGCTCCAACGTTATCCGCCACTCATCCACGTCCAGGTCACACGGCGAATGGAAAACAGACTATAAACGTCAAACCATGGCTTTCAGGCTTTGCGCAAAATCAGACTATTCTTTTGTGAGCCGACGTAGGGCACCACAATCGTTTGATGTTTTTCTTTGTGCTCTCATCGCTGCAATATTTTCCCGTACCTGTTTTTCCGCACCTGTTTCTTGTGAGCCGACAGAGAGGAGATAGGCTGACAACAGCCAAGCAGCATTGGCCCGTCACTCGGACGAGGTCCCACGACAGGCGTGAAAAAAAATTAAAAATTAAAAAAAAAATTGAAACGGAGCCGCCGATTCTCCAGGAGGCCTGTTTGCCTGCCTGCCTGTCGTCTGCTTGTCCTCGGTAGGCCAACACGGAAACTTGTACAGGGACACACAGGCGTGACGGCTTGAACCACTGTCTGTTTGGGACCGGTCACGGCAGCGCATAACAAGTGTGTCATGGATGCTGTGGACGGTGTTGTCGGGCCCGATTGCACAGCAGATGGGTGAAATGGAACAGAACAGATGGAGATGTTGCTCCGTCGTCCGGGCATCGCGATTCAGACGCCATTTTTGTCTCTTTACAGCAGCCCATGGTGATCCGCGTCGGCAGTAACCACCACAGAACCACAGGAAAAAATCTCTATTACGAGCCATGCACCGCAATGGGGCTCTCGTTTGTCGTCTTGTCGTCTTGTCGTCTCTGTGACAGGGATGGAGGGGTCTTGACCGAGACATGTAGGCGCATCCATTCGCTAACCTTTTCCACATCGAGACAACAAGTCCCGTTGACGAGGAGCGAGACCAAGGCCTTCTTTTCCTCTTTTTTTTTTTTTTTTTTGGCTTCTTTTTCTTTTTGTTTTTTATTATTCACTTCCATATCCTGCCTTTCTTCTCGACTCGACACCGGCAGCACATGCCATGATTTTCGTTCCGTCTCCTTAATTTCGCCCGGCTGGCGTCCGCTGATCCAACAATCCATGCAACGTTGTCTTTGTCTTGTCACGCTGCTGCCGCCCATGCGGAACATGCTAGTACCTTTTTTCTCACTCTGCATTTGGCCTTACGTGCGAAGGCCGTTTCGAGAAAGCAAACTACTGCGGGCCTTGGCCCGTCCTTTGTTATGCTTATCCACTTGCCGCCGTGGCTTCTTCTCGAATTGGCTTGTATGTGTTTGAGATTTTATGAGATTTTACGAGATATTTTGAAATAATGTCGGCGAAAAGAAGAGACTACAGCAAGAGACTAGAAACACAACTCCAAGAAGGACTACTCGTAAAAGCAACCAAGACACGACGGACACTTGTCACACGTGCTGCTCTCTGTCCTCCGCCTGCTGCTGTTGCTGCGGACAGTGGACAAGCCCTATTGTGCGCCAGTCGCATGTTGCTGGGACCTGGATGATCGGTCCAGAGTGGCAACTTTTAGTGTGTCTGTCTTTCTGTCCGTCTGTTTGTCTTCTTGTCTTTCTGTCTGCCTGTCTGTTGCGGACAGCGACTCTGGCGGAGGAATATCGCGCACATTCTGTGCGTGGCACCACAAGAGCGGTGCAGTCACGGGTTCGGAAAGTAGCCCAGACAAAGAACAGAAAAACGGCCGATGAGAAGAAAATGACAACATGAGAACGGCAACCCTCTTGCAGCCCAGGCAGCAGTGCTGCGGACACGCGGACTTGCAGCAAGCCAGCAGCCAGCAGCACTCTACTCGTATAGTATGCAATATATTCACAACACCCTTTTTCGGGGTCGCTTGCATACAGGTTCCGGCATGCATGCCCGGAATTCGGCGAGGCATTTCCTTGAATGGAGAGGGATACAGTTGGCATTGTTGGCCTCGTTGGCATCGTGGGATAGGATGAGAGGAAAAAAAAAAACAAGAAAAAAAAAAAACAAGTCATCCCCCCACCCACCGGTACTTTCGGGACAAAGCTACGATAGGAAAAAGGCCGTTGCAGTGCCGTACGACTAGTAGCTGGTGTGGATCCAAGAGAGAGAGGAAGAGGAGCAGATCCAACAGCCAACACTCGAAAAGAACAATGATCATCATCCAGGCGTGAGACGCGTGTCTGTCCAATCTATATCCAAAACAAACATCACAGGGCCCCTGCAGCTCGCCTCTGCCTGCTCGACTGAGTTAAGAGGCAATCTAAACCGCGCAATCGCCTGGCTTTCCGGTAGGCTGCGTCCGAGAGAGAGGGAGAGAGAGATAGAGAGAGTGCTGGCCGGCCCCCATTTGTGTCGTGTGTCTGAGACGATCACGTAAACAACAGCACGAGTACTCGTCATCAGTCCGTGTCATCAGTCCCGTGTCATCACAGTCCTGTGTGCCTCATATGTCCCGTGTCTAGCCATGGGTGGCCTGTGCACTCTGACTGTGACAAAAGAAAAGAAAAAAGAAAAAAGAAAAAAAAACAAGGCGGAGAATAGGAGTACTGTCGTGTCCGTGCCGCCTTTTCTGTCTCTTCTTGTCTCTTCTCGGGCGTCCTTTGTCCGCGTTCCGCTTGTCTCTTCTCGGACGCAAACAAAGTCCGTGCGGGTTGATCCTCCTCCTCCTCTCCTCCTCCTCCTGCTACTGCTGCTGCTGGCAGTCTGTGCAACTCGCATCGCCTGTTGACTGCTTTCCACATTTGGCCTCGGTCTCGCTTTTTCTCCCAGTCTGGATCTGGCCTTCCGTTCGTCTGTCCTTCTCTGCGCGGCACGTCGAGAGACAAACGAAACAAGAGTGTCTGCCCTCTTGTGTCCCTCGCCCTTGTACAACAAGTCAGCAGGGCAAAGAAGACTGGAAATAAGACAAGGCAACAGACAGGACAGGACAGGACAGGAAGGACAGACAGGACAGACAGGCAACAAGACAGCTCAACGCGTACAACCCCGGACACTGCAGTTTGATCGCTGCGGACGGATGTTTTTTTTTTGTTTTGTGTCTCTGTTATTACTCGTCCTCCGTCCTCCTCTAGAAAGCAGCAACGGCCATACGCGCAGTGACACAGCCAGCCAGTCGTAGATGAGTCAGTTTCTAAAAACAGTCGAATGACTGCAAAGGTCGTCATAGCCTCGTTTTTTTCCTGCGCTGATGACTGCCGGCCAGCCAAGCCCACTGCTGTGCCTGGCGCCTCCCGGATGACGACAATGACTTGCAGTGATCGTCGTGCACCCCGTCTTCGCCCATCTGCCAGCGTAGGATCGTGAGATTGTGTGATTGTGGGATCGTGGGCGGTCGGTCGTCCTGTGTTGTCTCACAGTGCATAATACGTGCGCAGTGCACTGTGCTGCTTAATCAGCCGGCAAAGCTGCATCGACGACATCCCACCATCGTCGGTGTCCATTCCGCCGTCTTAAGAGGTGCAAGCCCGGACGCCCAGAACAATCCACGCACCGCCCTATACAGAAAGTAGGCACATACAGACGGCTCTCTTAACCCTCAATCGTCCACCAAGAGCTGAGACGAATCAGTACGCCTGCTTACCTCAGGACCTGCTCTCAAACTTCCGCTCGTTGACGTCTCCCTCCATCTCTTGCGTGGCCATTGGCTTCTCTGTGCGCCAAGTATTACCTCCAGTTGAGGGACCGGTAAGCTGATAAAAGCAGACCGGTGATGCCGGCAAGACATTGTGAAACAGAGGACAGGACGTCATTCGAGAGCACATCGAGAGACGAGGCTGCAATCTGACGACGACTGCGTGGCAACATCAACAACAACAATCACAACAATCACAACAACGACGGAAATACTCAAGGACGGTGCCTGCACGCGTTGTGTTTCAGGAAACCGAGACCCTGTTGACAGCCGCGGATGACCTGACCTCTGTGTTGTTGCTGTTGCGTGCAGTTTTACGGCCTTGCTCTGTTTTGGCCTCCCTCTGCTTTTATTTACTGATTAATTTTATCATATTATTCCCTCTAACTGTCGCTTTCCTCTCTCCTTACCCTCGTCTTGTCTATTCTGCTCCTCTCACGCACCAGCCCTTGTGTCTCGGATCACTGGCCCCTACCCTATTTGCTCCTCTTCTCTATCTGAGGTCTCACAACACCCCCCGGGACTTTCTATCCTTTCCCTCTCTCTGTCTCTCCTTTTATCGTTTATTGTAGGTAGTTTCTTCTACTTGCTTCCGTCATGCCTAGAAAACGGCATCACGGCAAGTACTCCAAGCCGCCGTCGACCGCCCCCCAGTCGTTGGTGAGCTCCGGCCGTCAGAGCAATATTCATAATGGTCAGTCTGCTCTTTTCCATGTGATTCTTTGAATTCTTCCTATTGAATCAATTTACCTCATTCACGCCATTCACAATCTACTCCCAGCAGCCCTTCTTTTCTTCCTTGCGTTATTCTCGTGTCTTGTCCTTCCACCTACCTCCTTGTCTCACCACCTCACAAGCCCGTCTTACACCCCCCCATCTCGTCCATCCTCTCTTCATCTTTTGCTTCCCGTGTGGCCACCTTTCTGTTTTTCTTGTACGCCCACTCCTCCTCCGCACGACGGTGTTTTGTTTTTTGCCACCTTGCCATTTGGCTGCATTTGCCTGGCTTTGCCTGGACTACAGGCCTCATCTTTCAGCCAGCCTCCCGTTGTGTCTTGAGGTGTCTTTTTATTTTATTTCTTTTTAAAGACCTACGTGATACTGACTCTTACCTTGCTTGTGCAACAGAAGAACCATCGTCGCGCAGTGTAAACGACCTCTTGGCCAATTTGCGTAGAGCTGCTCTTGCGAATGCAGCTCATGCTGCTTCTGCGCCCGACGGCGGCGGCGGTAGCGGTAGCGGTAGCGGCCACAGGCAGCAACAGCTACTTCACTTGGGGCCTGCTGCTGCTGCTGCTGGCTTTGGTTCGTCTGCCGTGTTCCCGTCGCCCAGCGTTCCACCAGAGATTGCGCATATCCTCCTCCCAGACGTGCCACCAGCGGCGAGGGCGGCTGGTGGAGGTGGAGGAGGTCTAGGTGGAGGCCTGCCACACCATCACGCTGCCACTGCTGCTGCTGCTAATGCTGCTGGCGGGCGGCACAGAGCGGCTGGCGTCGATGCAGGCGCAGGTGGCGAGGCCCATCGTCGCCGAGGACCCGCTGGCCCGGCGCCTCCGCCTTCTTGGCTGGCCCAGTCGAGGCATGCCCCAGCGGCCAGCCGCCGGCACAGGTTGATGTCGTCGTCGTCGATGGCACCGTTGTCATCATCAACCCGTGAAGGCCTGGCCATGCCGGGCGTGAGTCTGCCAGCGACCGGCAGCCTCGTGGACCGGGCACTGCGTGCCATGGCCGTCAAATGGCCCGTGCAGAGACACTACAACCAGTACTATCTGTTGCACCTGCGCGGACCGCTGCGAGCGGCACTACTGTCGTATCTGGGTCGCTTTAGCAGCAGCAGCGACTGCGGTGGCGGCGGGAGCGTGTCCATGACGGATCTTCGGGCCCTCTTGCTACCGCCCGTTCTTCTAGAGGGAGAAGAAACAACAGAGCCAGACGGCACCACTCCAACCCCGACCAGCCTCAACGACGACGTCCGCTACCTCGATCTGTCGGGGGCCGTCGGCCGGACGCTGTCGCTCAAGGAGCTGTCCGACCTGCTGTTTCCCGACGCATCTGCCGGAAAACAGAAAAAGAAGCACAGAAAGCACGGCCCTGCAGATGCCCACCACCACGAGTCCGGCCTGCTCGAGTCGTGGGACCTGCCAGGACCCGTTGCCGTGCCGCGGACGCTGCTGCCGAACCTGACGCACCTGTCCCTGGCCCTCGACCCTTCTCAGCAGCACGACTACTCGGCCCATTCGACGGCATCAACAGTGTCCTGGCGCCAACTGCTCGCCTTTGCCGTCCATCTGCCCATGCTGACGCATTTAAGTCTCGCCTACTGGCCTATGCCGACGCTGACGCCCAATGCAAGGCATATTGAGGTCGCCACCACCACTACCACCGGGCAGTCACTCGACAACACGTGGGCCGAGGCCGTGCTGCTGGTGCGCAAGCTCAGCAAGGCGCTGTACGGGCTCGCATACCTGGACCTGACGGGCTGCGCGGCGTGGTCGACGGCGCTGGTGCACCGCGTCGACAACAACCAGGTGGACTGGGCGGGCGACTGGGGCAAGATGACGACGCTGGTGCTGTCGTATGGTGATGGCGGCGAGGACGGTTTAGACGTCGATGGTGCCGGGGACATGGACGGCGACGTGCATCGGCGATCGCAGACGACGGCCAGGAAGGTCGAGCAGCATATCCGGCGACAGAGGGCGGGCCAGGGCCGATTTATCACGGTCGAGTATGAGCGAGTAAAGCATGGCGAGATTCTATAGAGAAGTCGGTACTCTCAGGTGTCATAGATGACTTGAGGACAGGATAGCGTATTTATAACATTTCTTGAATATTCGAGTAGTGGTAAATTATCCGTGGAAATGTATCGTGAAGTAGTTGATGGCTGACCCCTGAGTCACTTCTGTCTTTTTCTTTTTCTTTTCTTTTCTGTTCCTGTTTCTTTTATTTTCCTACTTTTTTTCTATGCTTCGTTCCTCTACTTTCTTTTTATATACAATTCTCATCACATTCTGTATCTGTAGGTCGTCCGTACGTCATGTCTGGAATGCTGTCGCTCAGCAAGTGTCCCGAGGGTGCAGATCTCTGGAATGCCCGCTGTGCTGTCCAGCATTCCAGACACCACGACGACAATCCACCTCTCCGCTTTGGCAGTGGCCATTGTCATGGAAATGGCTAGACAAGGAACGGAAAGGACGGCAGGCCCTTGAAATAACAATGGCATGTCGCGTAACTGCGCTCCAGGATTTGGAGCTCATTGCCCTGCCACCGACGAGTACGCAGTCGGTCGTATTTATTCAGAGCCGACCCAACTACTTTCGCTTCCCGCCATCTTCAAGTCTAAGTTCTTTTGACCTCAGTCTTTTGTCCGCGGTCCTTTTGGTGTTGCCTGTGACCGACGACTCACTGCACACCCTCGGTAATCATCGATTGCGAACGCCCGGCTTGTCTTCAACACCCCCCTTCGGCATCCGTCACGTTCTTTTGTTTCGGTCTGAGCAGTGTTGTTTACGCCGTAGTTTGGGTTTGGTTTGTCCAGCCTCCTGATATCGCCATCGCCATCGCCATCATTTCGACTCGGCCTTCTCTCTTATAAGAAAACACTTGGTACGTATAGACATCTAACCTCGTATCCATTTATCTTTACTATCATCTACAGACTCTTCACATCGACAACCTAAACCCGTCGCCATGGGCCTCCTATTCTACGTTCCGGTAGTCTGCTCCATCATCGGCTTTGTGCTCACGATCCTCGGCGTCTTTGCCGGCAACACCCCCGGCTTCATGGAGCCATACCAGATATTAGTAGTACGTTGTCTTTTACCTCTTATCAACCACGCATCGAATACTGACACCACAGCTCAACACATCGGCACTCGGCCGCAATTTCGTGCCAGCCCTCAACCAAGCATCAAAACGCGGGCTGTCCGGGGTCACGGTGCTGCCGCAAGCGCGGTCCAGCACGGCCGGCACGGGCCGCACCATGAGCTTCCAGGCCAAGCACCGCAACGGCACCGTGGTGATTGTTGATATTGATCTGGATGAGGAACTGAATGACATCAGCGACAACAACGGCACTGCCATTGCCAAGCGCCAGCTGACGCTGGCCGCCGCCGAGGGCGTGCTCGCCGGCATGACGGCCAACGTCGCCGCCGACGATATGGCAGCCGTGCTGGGCATCCACCAGTTCTACTCGCTGCACCTGCTCAATATGTGCGAGGGCGCGTTTGCGCCCAACGCGACGACCACGGGTGCCTGGTACAACGTCACCGACTGCACGGGCCAGCTGACGGCCGAGCAGCTCAACATGACGGCGCGCATCAACAACCAGCTCAACGGCCACTTTGTCGACGGCGGCAGCATTTCGCGGTTGGGCGGCTCGCAGAGCCTGCAGGACGCCATGAACCGGATTCCCACCATTGGCATTGTGCTGGCCGTGTTTTACGTCGTGGGCGCCATCTTTGCCGGGCTCACCGTGCTACTGACGTTTGCGTCGCCGCTGACGGCGGCCGTGTTCAGCAAGAAGAAGCGCGAGACGCTGCTGGCCAACACGGCCGTCGCAGCGCTGGCGACGCTGTCGCTGTTTATCGCGGCGCTCGTCGTCACGGTCGCCGGCAACTCGACGGTGCAGTCCATCAACCGGCTGGGCAAAGACACCATTGGCATGCAGGCGACGCTGGGCAGCAAGTTCCTCAACATGACGTGGGCGGCGTTCGCCATGATGGGCTTCTGCGCGCTCTACTGGGCCAACGAGCTGCGCGTCAACGTCAAGGGCGCCGCGGGCTACACGAAGCCGACCGGCGATGCGCCCAAAGAGGGGGGGGAGTAGGCGGGGGCAGTCTGTCCCTGGTGCACGTGACACCGACAACACAACAACGATACCCAGGGTCCACGGCGCCCCACAGAAGGGTCCGCCGCAAGGCTAGCGCGGACAGGGCCGCATTAGCGCCCCAGCCGCCCGATTTTTGGAGATATGACGGACGAGGCCGCTATCAGCGGACAGCCGGGGCCCTCTACGAGTACCAAGTACGGAGTAACTTCACCGCCATCCACTTTTGTAAAAAATTCTTCTTTTTGAAATGAGACCTTTTGAAGTTGAGCGACAAAATTAGCAAAGCAGAAGCATGAATACCTAACAAATTCCTCTTGTTTTTTTGCTGACCCAGAAAAGGTACTGTTTTGCCCGACCACGGAGAACCATAAAATCCCCCATTCTTTTCGTTCGAGCCAAATCTCCCTAGATCGATCCACTCCCACATCTACTCGTCGTTGCGCAGCTGTAGTTCAGCCTCGACCATGGCATACAGCTCCCGCAGCTGCGCATTGGTCAGCATGCCGAGGAAGCCGTTGGAGCGCTTGCGCTTGCTGTCGTTTGTTTTCTCTTCTTCTACGTGTAACGGGTTAGTTTTGATTATACGTGAGCCTCAAAAAACGCCGGCAGGCACTCACTACTATACAAGGTGCAGTTCGACCCTTGCCCTTTGTAGGAGCAGTTGGTGCACGCCCCGCCAAAGATGCCCTTGCTGGAATAGGCGCACAGCTTGAACGGGCCTTGCGACCTTGACGAGTGGCACGACTTGCACCCGGGGCTCGCAATCTTGTCCACCAGCAGGTGTGCCACCATGGCCTGCCGGTGCTGGGGCCGGGAGTTGAAGTTTTTGGTCGTCTTGTGCGTCGTGCCGGGCGTGTAAAATTCTTTGAGGTAGGGGAGGCGGACGATTTCCTGGGGGCAGTTAGGAAGGGCTGGACCGTTGAACCGTCACTCGTCAGACTAGACTGGCATCAGAAATAAACCCACCGACACGCTCTCAGCCAGGTTCTGAACATCCGGCTGCGTCACGGCGTCCAGCTGTGCGAGAATAAACGCCGCCAGCTCGTGGACGTCGGTGGGCTGCGGCTGGTAGGCCGAGACGGCAGGCAGGTCTTTGCCCTCGAACCGCCACGTTTTTGTCGGCGCGCTGCTAGTCATTGTCGTCGATTTGATGGTCGATACTGCTGCGAGGTAGGTCAAGGAGGATGTAGTGGGAAAAAGGAGGCAGTTGTATTGTCCTCATTTTTGAAAAAGTTATTTACTACGAGGACTCGTATCGTCCGTCGACTCGTCCGGGTCCATCCCTGCAATCACGTGGTCCCGCCAAGCTGGCATAGTTGAATAAGTTTGGCGTGGAACGGACGTTGAGAGTTGACATTCAGATCTCTCCGTATCTACTCAGTACGGAGCACGAGGACGGACTACGGAGCATTGCTTCTTCTACTCCGACAGTGGCTAGTACGGAGGCCGAGTGCTCGCAGAACAACACCATGGCGGTGAGGCGCCCAAAGAGGAATGGCCCCAACTCCACTACTCCACAATCCTATCGTTCTCCATGGCCGCTCTTTTCCTCTTTTCCTCTTTTCCTCCTTCTTCTTTTTCCTTTTTATCTACTTCTCTTCCAACGTAGTATTTCGCTTTTCCCGATTCAAGCCCTGCTCTTCAGCTTGATCTGGCCCAGGCGTGCCTCGCACGGAGCGCAGGATGACGACAGAGGCAGCTGATTGGCGTCACCGAGACGGTCGCTTGACCAAGGTTTTTGATTTAGCTGAGCGAGTTGATCGAGCTGTTGCGGCGGTTGTTGCTGTTGTTCCAGCTGCCGTCCGTTATCTAGGATATCTAGGATATCTTTGTGCTGCACGTCCAGCCTGCTACGAGTACATGCCTCCACTTGCTGCCTGCACATGATGTGTCGCTTGGGTTGCATTGGGAGCGATCCGCGATCTTGCCGGCGGCTTTAAAGAGGGGATCTCTGCTGTCTGTTTCTTTTCTTTCCGTCGTTCTTGCTCTCATCTTCTTGTTCTCATCTTCTTGTTCTCATCTTCTCGTTCTCATCGTTCTTACTCTAATCATAATCTGTTCTCATAATCATCCCCCCCCACCATGTCCACTGGCGGCCATACCGGCGGCACAACGCCGCCCGACGGCATCGCCGCTGACCTGCTGCGGTTCCGCGACGACCCGACGGCCAGCAACCCCTTTCTCGACGAGGAGGACCTGCACGAGGACGACAACATGTTCGAGGTCGGCGAGCGCGCCGTCAAGCACATTTACCAAGGGTTTCTAGACTTTGCGCTGCAGGGCAACATTCTCGAGATTGCCTTTGGCCTGATCATCGCGTCGTCCTTCACAGCCATTGTCAACTCGTTTGTCACAGACATTCTGCTGCCGCCGCTGTCGGTGCTGCTGCCGCTCAACAAGAACCTGGACGAAAAGTTTGCCGTGCTGCGGCCCGGTCCCAACTACGTCAAGGAGCAGGGCTACAACACGCTGCAGTTTGCGCAGGACGACGGCGCCGTCGTCATGGCCTATGGCATCTTTGTCAACCGCATAGTCAACTTTCTGGGCGTCGGCCTGTCGCTGTACTTTCTGGCCGCCACGTACCAGTACTTTTCCCACGACCCCATTATCAAGCACACGGTCAAGTGCAAGTACTGCAAGAAGCGCGTCAGCGAAAAGGTATGTCCCCTATTAGTGATCGGGCAGCCGTTGTTCTTCATCTTTGCTGACACGATAGTCGGTGCGCTGCATCAACTGCACCAGCTGGCTGGATGGGCGCGAGGAGCGCCACGCCGGCATGTAGTAGCGTCGCCTCCCGCATGACCTCGACTCTCCATGTGATTGCTGTTGCCGATACCACTGCCGTTTGTTTGGTTTCTTCTTTTTTTTCTTTTTTTCTTTTTTTCTTTTTTTTTCTTTCTCCTCGCTTAGCCTCGCCACGATAATGATGATTGCATGTCTGAGATACAACATGGCACATGACATTATGCTCCCTAAATGTCTCTCTCTCTCTCTCGCGTCTGTCTCGTCTGTCTCGTCTGTCTCGTCTGTCTCGTCCTGCTGCGCCTACTTGGCATCAAAGAGCCGCACAACGGCAGCCTCGTACTGCTCCCGGTCGCGTAGCTTCTGCTCCACGAGGGCATGGGCGCCGGGATGCCACAGCTGGTACAGCGCCTCGCTCGGCAGCGGCGACACGGTTTCTGAATCTGAATCTGAATCTGCTTCTGAATGTGTTTCTGCTTCTGTCGTCGTAGTCTCTGCTTTTTCTTTGGCTGTCTCCTCTGCTGCTGCCGCAGCTGTAAAGAAGAGCGGCTTCAGCCGGTGCCGAAACACTGGCTCCATGCAGTCAATGGTGTTGAGCGCCAAGTAGAACCACACGCGGTGCGACGTCCAGCTGGCCGTCATGGCCTCGCTGAGCGGTGCCTCTGCTGATCCTGTCATTGTCCGCTCTTCGTCGGCAAGCACGTCCATAAAGACCTTGCACGACGCGCTGTACTCGTCAAAGCCGTCTCCCGTGGTGTCGACGGTGCCTTTCCACGTCAGCCACGAAGGCGGCAGCATCTCAGCCACGGGTGCGGCATACAACCACTCGAGGTCAAAAATGGCCGTGACGTTCCAGTCGTCGTCGATGAGCATGTTGCCCGCGTTCAGGTCCGAGAGCTGCAGAATGAACGGCCCGCCATTGTCGGCTTGGGGCCCACTCCCGAGGTCCACGAAATGGTGTGCCGTCGCCCGCATCGCGACCATGGCCGCCATCTGGCGCTCGGAATACTTTCTGGTCCCGCCCGTATGGGCCCCGACGCGAAACGACGTCTCTTGGAAGCGCGCCAGGTCCAGCACGTAGTCACCCGCACGCGTATACGTCGTGTCCAGGGCCATGGTGCGCGGCGCGCCCGCGGCCTCGAGGATCGCCATGCTGCACGTGGCGGGGCGGCCGTCGAGCCGGATGGTGCCGTCGGCCAGGCAGAAGCGGAACGCTCCAATGCGCGGCTGCGGCAGGGGGATGCGCGCGAGGGCGAGCATGGTGCGTGCGATGCCGCGGCACAGGTTGCGCGTCTTGGTCGGCTGCTCAGCGTACAGCGTGTGCAGCGGCCGGTCGTGCGGCATAATGTACGGTGGATGCTGGCCAAACGTGTCGGGGCTCAAGTACTCGAGAATCAAGTAGCCGGTGTCGGCGAGCGGCGGTGGTAATAGGTCGTGGGCCGCGGCGGGCAGCGTCGTGCGAAGATACATGGACGGCACAGGCCGGCCCAGCCAGGAGGCTACCAGCTGCCGAATGTGCAGCACGGCGCGGCGGAAGATGGACAGCTGGGACGCATGCATGAACTGGGGGTTGTCAGCGGGTCTGTCGTTTTGATCTTTCCACATAACCCCCCCCCCAAATCCTTCTCTCAACGTACCTGTCCGCCGTCCGCCCCAGGGATGCTGAAGCCGTACAGGTGTGGTATCCGCACCTCGGGGCAGTGCTGCTGCATCAGGATGTACGATGCCACCTCGCACCGCAGCTTGTCGGCAACAGACCCGGGGTACTGCTCCTCGCTGGTCCGGGCCGGCTTCGGCACGCGGAGCAGCACTGTCTGGGTCTGGGCATCATGCGCCGCCGCGTCCGCTGGTTTGACGGTCAGGGGCACGACCACGTTGAACGAGCCGTACTTCCATAGATTGTAGTAGGGCATGTCCATGCGCTCGGGGCGGACGCCAAGGTGCGCGGCCACCACCGTGCTCACGGCATCCTTTTGCTTCCACATCCCCATGCACAGGTGCTGGAACGACAGGAACTGCGCGTTCTCAACCAGGATGTTGCCCACGGTGTCGAGAGCATCGGAGCGCGTGATCTTGGTCAGATTGGAGAGGTAGATGAAGTCGGGCATCGTCAAGTGATGTTGTTGATGGGTTCTCAATTGGAAAAAAGGAGTTCGCGAACAGCAAGTCGAGACCAGCCTATCAGCCCCTGTCGCGCATGCAAGGGAGGACCCCGGTCCCGCATTGTGCTCGCCAGTTCATTGTGGTATTGAGGGAAAAAAGGCTTACATTGGTGTACTCTGTAGAAACTCGTACTATGTACCACACTTGTTGGTAAGTCATGAGGTCGTACAAACGAATGATCGTACAAACAGATCGTCCGAATGGGCCTCGCAATCATTCCAAATCTCTAATCTCATTTTCAAAAGGAGGTCATCAAAGCCTCCCAGCATCAGATAAAAAATAGACCACACCACACAACACCAACAGATCATTGCATACTCCTTCAGAATAAAGGCGTTTTGCAGGATCTACGGTACTCGTATGTGGTTGTCGCCTGCAAATACGAATATATCGTTGCCAGCTGTTCCTTATCTGATATCTTACCGATACCCTCAAGTTGACCAGATGGTCCCGACAAGACTCGTGAGACTCGAGTATGTAGAATCTTGAGTTTTGCTAGCATAGTATCTACTCGAATCGCAAGCAACATGAGTATCTGGGACTGGTCGACCGTCATAGGTCTCGTCGACGCAGACAACGATTATAGTGTGCACTTCCTCGCCGACACAACGCACGACACAGCGCACAACTGCTCGGCGTCCCGCGAACCGTACGCGTTTGCGTATGTCGGCGGCCTGTTCTTGCTCAGCGCGGCCCTGCTCGCCAACGCGATCGGCAGTGCCGTCTGGGTCCGCCACACCGCAGGGCTTGCTCAATGCGACACGCCAACCGTTTGCGTGTTTTGCCAATGCCACCAACATGCTGACCGACGTGTGCGACACCAACGATGGCCTCTGCATTGCGCCCCAGCTCGCCTACGAGTACAAGGGCTCCATGGCACGCAGCATGTGCGAGGCGGGTTTCCTGCTGCCGGCCCTCGCGGCTGCTGGTGCTAGGTGGTTTTGTAGGCGAAGAGGTCAGTGAGACGTCGGATGCGAGTAGGGTGGTGCGGCATTCCGTTTGGGGTGTGATTCTGCTATGTTTTTGAATGGTAGGTGAATTCGTCATACCGTTGTTAAAACAGGTTTGATGCATTGTTTTGTATCTTTGTGATTTTGATCGATTTTTTCAAACTAATTTCCAATCATATTTTTTAGTCTTTCTTCTCTTTACTTCTTTTTTGCAAAAATAATTACTTGAAAATAACATCACGCCGACGAGTATCTTTGACAAATTGACCGCTTCCTAAATCTATTTCGTCGTAATATCTCCAGCAACAAGTACTGCCGGCAGTATTTCAACATTGGAGATCTCAGGGTCTCCCGCATAGCGTCAACCTCCACATTTCCCCGCAAACTAATCCCTAGTGCCACGTTCTCCCCGCGTTATGACTCCAAGCTACGAGTACTCCATATTACTGAGTACTCCGTAGTCGTAGTGGTTGCATCCCTGATGCCGAGTATCATCGCCGCCATCGGGAGATGCCCGACAGGGAATAAGACGGACACTGATTATTTTCCGTCAGAACACACTGGTATTTCGTTTAACTTGTCCCGTCATCTGCGGGGAAACCCACGTCGATGCTAGTTGTCAATAAAACAGTCGTCTTTCAGTTGCCATAGCTATCACCACCTATTCCATCAAGTCTGCATCATGGCCTTTCGATTTACTGCGTCGTCTGTAGCCAGGCGCTCCCTCTTCCGGTCGTCTTCGGCAAGGTGCAGACCAACCCGTCTCGCCACACACCGCTCCATGGCCTCCGCCGGCCGCCATGCCGGCAACGACCCGCGCCTCAGCCTCATGGACGCCAGCTGTCTCTCCGAGACACAACACCAGGTCCGCGAGGCCGTTTTCCGCGTCTGCGCCGATTTCCCCGACGACTACTGGATGGCGCGCGACGACGCCGCCGCGTATCCAATTGACTTCCACAAGGCTGTCGCCGACGCCGGCTTCATTGGCATTGCGCTGCCCGAGTCGCTCGGCGGGGCAGGGCTGGGGCTGTCGGAAGCCGTCACGGCGCTGCAGACGATTGCCGAGTCCGGGGCTGGGTTCGCCGGCGCGCAGTCGATCCACGCCAACGTGTACGCGACGCAGCCGCTGGCACGCTTTGGCACGGCCGAGCAGCGCGCAGCGTGGCTGCCCAAAATTATTTCGGGCGAGTGGCGCACGTGTTTCGGCGTGACGGAGCCCGACGCGGGGCTGGACACGCGCAAGCTGCGGACGCGGGCAGAGCGCGTGGCAACAAAGGCAGATGGTTCCTACAAATACCGCATCACGGGGCAAAAGATTTGGATCTCGTCGGCGCAGGTGGCGGACCGCATGGTGCTGTTGTGCCGGACGGGCACTGGTACAGGTACAGACGGCGACGGCGAGCTCACCCTGCTGTGCATCCCCCTCGACCGCTCCCGCCCCGGCCTGTCCATGCACGCCATCCCCAAAATGGGCGGCCGCGCCGTCGACGCCAACGAGGTGTTTTTCGACGGCTACGAGGTCGACGACGGCCCCGGCGCGCTGGTCGGCCGCGAAGGCCAGGGTTTTCGCATCGTGCTGCACGGCCTCAACGCCGAGCGCTGCCTGATTGCCGGCGAGGCCCTGGGCCTGGGCTATGCGGCGCTGCGGCGCGCCGTGGCCTATGTGGGCGAGCGCGTCGTGTTTGGCCGGCCCGTGGGCGCGTACCAGGGCGTCGCGCACCCGCTGGCCGAGGCGTGGATGGCGCTGGAGGCGGCCAAGCTGGTGATTTACAGTGCAGCCCAGCAGTATGATGCCCTACAGCTACAGCAGGGAGACACTAGAATGCCCCCCCACCTCGGCGTCGCGTGCAATATGGCCAAGTACCTGGCAGCCGAGGCGGCCTTCCAGGCGTGCGAGCGGGCCGTGCTGGCCATGGGTGGCATGGGCTATGCGCGGCAGTTCCACGTCGAGCGGTACCTGCGCGAGAGCATGGTGCCGCGGCTGGCGCCGGTGTCGCGCGAGATGATTCGCAACTTTGTCGCCGAGAAGGCGCTGGGGCTGCCGAGGAGTTATTAGGGGGGGCGTCGTCGTCTAGCAAAGACAGCGTGTCTTTTTTTGCTTATTCTATTGATCTATCTTTGCATTTCGTTACTCATACCCCCCGCACATCCGCCAGCACCCGCTCAATCGCCGCCAGGAACCGCGTCACCTCGTCCTCCGTCCCCACCGTGATCCGCAGACACCCCAGGCACCCGTGCTCCTTGCCGCGGAACCGCACCACGACGCCGCGCTGCTCCGCCAGTGCCGTGTACACCGCCTGTGCCGTCGCATTGTCCGGCGCGCCCTGCGCATTCAGCATCTCGTAGAGCAGGAAATTGCTGTCGACGCCGCCGCGCAGCCGGCCGACGCCCGGAATTTGCGGGAGTGCCGCCACGAGCCGCGCGCGCTGCTCCGCCAGCTTGGCGAGGTTGGCACGCATGGCCGCGAGCCCCGTTGGGGACAGCACCGTGCGGGCCAGTGCGCTCGTCGGGCTCGCAATGTTGTAGGGCGCCTTCAAACTGTTGAGCAGCGTCGCGACGGCCGCATCGGCAAACGCCGCCCCGAGCCGGATCCCCGCCATGCCAAACGCCTTGCTCAGCGTCTGCATGACCACGAGGTTGGGCCACTCCAGCACCCACTCGGCCAGCGATGCCGTGTGCTGGTCCGGCACAAAGTCCACGTACGCCTCGTCCACGACGACGATGCCGTTCCACGTCGCGTGGCCCAGCACGGCGGCAATGTCCTCCTTGCGCAGCGCCGCGCCCGTCGGGTTCCCCGGCGAGCACAGGTACACCACCTTGATGTCGTAGTCGGCGCTCGCAACGGCCGCGTCCAGCGCTGCCAGCACGGCCGGCACGTCGACGCCGAATTCGGGCGCTGCCGTCAGCGGCACTTTGACGAGCCCGACGTCGTTGACCTGCGCCGACACGCCGTACATGCCGTACGTCGGCGGGCACACGAGGATGCGGTCGCGTCCGGGCACGCAAAAGCACCGCAGCAGCGCGTCAATGGCCTCGTCGCTGCCAACGCCCACAAACAGGTTGGCCGGCGTCAGCGTCTGGGTCGTGTGCGCGTGCGTGTTGCGCAGCGTGCACAGCTGCTGCTTGAGGTCGGCCTGGTGCGGGTCGGGGTAGCGGTGCAGGCCGAGCACGTCGATGTCGGCCGATGTGGTGGCCGAGTCCGAGGCAAGGGGCGGGCCGTAGGCATTTTCATTCGCGTCCAACAGCACATTGGTGCCGTCGTCTTTGTAGTCACTTAAAGGTCAGTGATCAATGCCGACGACGACGACGACGACGACGACAACAACTCAATAGCCAACTCACTCGCGCGCGCAGCGGTACGGCTCCAGCGCCAGAATGTTGGGCCGTGCGCATGTCTGGAGATTGAAAGCCGGGGACATCTTGACGGCGGTTGGTTGTATTTATTAGAATACCTTTTTGCAATGGACGCCGGCCAAACTCCGAATTATATAGCGCCGGTTGACTCACTGCGAAAGAAGCTACGCAAAGTGCCGCGCCGATAGCGGGGCCTTATCTTATCGGCCGGCTGGGACGGGCACGGTGTTAGACCGGACCAACAGTTGCTTTGCTTTCTTCTTTTCTTCTGTTATTTTGTAGTATTTTGTTTTATTTTGTTTCTTTATTCTTTTATCTATTATGACCGTTAATGCCCGTCTATGGTGTATCATCCACCACACCAGCTCGCGTAGCACCGGCCTCACTTCAGGGGATGCTGACATGCACGCACAAGACACCCGAGAGCTGGGCAGAGTCAGCCATGAAGAAGGCGTACGGTGTCCTGTGCCTACTCGTATATGATGTCCTCGAAATGTCTTATAGTTTGTATTGCGGTCTGCGGCATCTCTCATGTCCGTCATCCTGGCCAGCTTCTCGTCTGCACCTCTTGTTTGAATCTTGTTGACTCTTGACTTCTTGTCTAGACTCTCGTTTGACCTCTTGACTCTTATTTGACCTTGTTGTTCGTCAAGCCCATCATGAAAAGCTTGGTATCGTTGATAGTTGCTGCTGCTGCTGCTGCTGTCAGCCCTGTCACCGCCGCCGCTGCCCCCTTTGACAACCTCGTCGTCTTTGGCGACAGCTACTCGGACAACGGCCGTCTATCCTACTACTTCTACCACAACGGCACCGCACCGCCCCCAGGTGTCCTCCCGCCCGCCATCAACACCACGTCCAGCGGTGGCCTCACCTGGGGCCAGTATGTCCAGCAACGCCGCCCGCGTGCCGGCTTCTTCGACTACGCCATCGGCGGCGCCACGTGCTCCAACCGCATCGTGTCGCGCTACTTTGCCGCCATGGGCATGCCGTTCCCCTCCGTCGCCGACGACCAGATCCCCTCGTTCCAGGCCGATGTCGCTGATGTCGCCGGCGACCACGCCCTGTATCCCAACCGCACCTTGGCCAACACCGTCTATGCCCTGTGGATTGGCACCAACGACCTCAGCGTCCCCGGCTTCCTCGGTGACGCCCAGGCTCCCGGAGCCACCATCACCACCTATGTCGACTGTGTCTGGCACGTCCTAGACGCCATCTATGCCGCCGGTGGCCGCCACTTTGTGGTCTTCAACATGGCTCCTCTGCATCTGACGCCCACGTACCGCCCGCAGGCCGACGGCGGTGCCGGCGACAGCTACTACTGGCCCAACAAGACGCGCTACAACGACACGGCTTATGC